>JASSUY010037826.1:0-54919 GCA_032466535.1 Forpus xanthops | reverse complement strand
TTTTTTTTTGGGGGGGGGGGGCGCAATGTTACTCTAAGAAGGGCTTTAGGGATTAAGCATCCAACCCCTCTTGAAAATGCCAAACTTGGTGCTTTGGCAAAGCATGACACAGAATGAAATTGAAACATTCAGAAAAAGTAAGGGGGGGGGGGGAATTGTGCTGAGTTTATATATAGCATTTTGTTTCAGCTGGGCACTGGGGGGGGAATGGAGGAAGTGAGGGGGAGAGAGGGAAAAGAAAGATAAATTTTGGTTGCCGCTGTCACACACAGATCTGCTTATCTATGACTGAAGCTCAGACAGCTGTGTGATTCTAAATGAAGAAATTTAATTAAAAAGTAAAAAAGGAAAAGTAGCAATAAAAATCCAGAAAATAGGAATTCATGCTTCTCACACCTACCCGGATGTATAGATAGAGACTATCTGACTGATGAAGGGTGCTCATTATTTGTTTGATTTCCATGTGTGTAAAGAAACCTACAATTCTTTCTAGTGAACAAGCATGATAATCACAAAGCCAATGGCACACTGCTGCTATTCCAACTTTGCTGCTCTAGTTTAAATGACATTGTGCAGCAGCTTGGTAGTCCCAGTCACATAATATCCATCATGCTCTAAAAAAATAATGGGGTTTGAATCAATTAAGAAGGAAAAGATTTCGGAAACCAGGTTACTTGGGATCATATTCTGCCTGAGTTACATCTCTTGTAAGAAACACAATGGGAAAAACTGAAGTGAATGTGATTCCTTTTTGCACCTCTTGCATACTTAGACCTGCCTTCTGCCAGCTTAAGTTAGAGCAACCTCACGGTTTTCCCTGCCTTAGCTCCCAAGGCATTTGTGATGCAGCTCAGGAGAGTCAGAGCATCTTGCACTTCTGTCCATACCCACTGCTTTTCCTAACACATTCGCTTCCCATTTCACATTATGGCACAGTGAGAGAGACTGGTATTAGTACTTTTGGCCTCTCTTCATGTGTGCACACATGTATGCATGTGTATTTTCTGTAACACATCCATCAATTTGAAATGGCATAAAAATGACTAAAAAAAACCCACAAGATCTTTATATCTCAGAATATTCAGAGTGGCAGCGCTGCAAAGTCAGAAAATTCATTCCAAGTCCTATTTATCTAGGTCAGGATGTGGGAAGACTTTTCTTTTTGTGTTCTGCGTATGTACGTCACTACTTCTGCTCCTTGGTACTATACAGGATGGAAGCTTAAGAGCCAAGGAAGATGACAGCTTGCTCCTTGCTTCTAGTGGACCTGACAGAAAAATCTCTTTTGTTTCCTGTATAATGGAGTCCTGTTTCATCTCTACAAGAGATGTTTCAACCAATATATTACAAATACCATGCTGACAGTACATGTACGTAGCTCGGCCTCAGTGCCACTTCACCACTGGCTCTCCCTTAAAGTAGAAGAGAAATGCAGCCTGCAAAGCAAGGAACAAATTAACAAAAGGCTTCATTTATCTCCAGCTGATACCAACGTGACAGCAGGAAATGCAGGGTCAGATTCCAGGCACATTATTGTGAGGGCAGGAGGAGTGCAGGGAGTAGCTGTTGTGTGGCAAAGCCATGGGGCTCACAGTCAGAAGGTCAATTCCTGATGCAGCTTTCCAAGAGAATTTGGGAAAGGTTCTTCCTCTTCTCCAGCACTTTTAATAAGATCAGGAAGCCTTAATTGTGAGACTGTGTGAATACTTCTGGCATGCTCAGAGGCAGCCAGCATATGAAGCTTCTGATCAAACCTAATCATTACATGTTACTAATAGTAACTTTGGTAGGTGTTTGGGATTTTGGGGATTTTTTGTTGTGTTGTGTTTTTTTTTTAAGTCCTGGGTAAGGCATGTCTTGACAGTTAATAGTGATATTATCTGAAATAAGAGTAAATCTTGAATGGACAACAAAATTGTGGACAGACTGCCAGAACAGAAATTTTACACATTCCTTCTGTGCAAATGAAGTGGACTTAACCCACCATTAAAGCTTTGCTTTATGATGTGCAATTACTAGGGGAAAAAACTGTAGTGGGTGTTACTCTCTTACCCATGCACCAGCAACATACAGGCAAAGCAACTCACCATTTGCCTACCTTTGCAAGGAAAAAATACTTGTAATTTGAACTTTAAAGGATCTGCTTTCAAGGTTTATTTGTGATGCCCTTAGGTCCTAAACAGAGGTTGTGAACCAAGTGGATTCACCCTGCTCCCTCCACTTCTGCCCTCCCAAATTGTGAAGAGAGAACCACGCAGGGAAACTGCTGCAGCTCTGGGACCTCTGGAAGAAGAACCACACCGAAAGTGCTCATCAAGCAGACACTAGGCCAGGTGCCTGTAGTCAGTGTCAGTGCAGAAACTGGGCTCTGCCACTCTCATGTCCCACACTCCCCCAAATCCACAGTGGAGGTTGTTGGGACAAGGTGTAGCACTATCAGTGTATCTCTGCTCCAGCCTGACGGTGCTTCCCTATTTGATAATTTTTTCCATGATGCATTTCTTATTTCACTAAGGGGAGTTATTAATAAGGTGACTCAGGAGTGGTAGAATGCTGTGAACCCAGCATCACCACAGTGAGGGACAGGGCTGTTGCTCTGCTTGGTGCCAGTGTGCTCCCTCCTTGCTGGAGCTGAAAGATGGCTCATGTTCAGAGAATGCTGTGCACAACCAGGCTCCAGACAGGATGCAGAATGCTTGGCTCAGTGGGAAATGAAAAGGATACAGGCTCTTTTGTCAGCTTGACTTGGTCTTAATAATGTTTAAATATCTGAAGGTCACTAAATTACAGAGTGCAGAAATTTGGCACAAAGGCCTTTCTCTAAGATTATCTCAGTTTGATGAAGTAAGACAACAGAAGAGAATAAACCTAACTGAGCAAAATCAACAGCAGCTGCTAAGATGTTATTCTTCTCATTAAGCCTATATGCTGAGCCTATAGAGAAGGCAGCATTTCCTGTCCCTCTTGCTGACAGTTTAGTATTAGGGCACAAAGGCAGGTCACTGTCCTTGGCGATACAGTAAACAAAGATAAGAGCTGAAAGCAATGGGGTATTTTTTTAACCCTGATAATTCACTCAGAATAAATTTCATTGTGCAGAGATTTATTATTTACTTAGCACTCCTCAAAAAGAGCTCCGCAGGAATGCAATCTCCTTCCCATGTGCTGGACATGAAACATACATTTCAGCTGAAAACACTGGCCAGGCCTGCTCAGGGCATCTGCTAACTCGTCCCCAGATTCACGTGTATTAAACGTAAGTGAACCTGCTGGAAAAGCGCAGCCCCAAATATTTGCCCAAATCTGCTTGTTATCCTGGGTTGGGAACTTAAACAGATGTCTTCAATGGGCAGCAGTGCTCATGAAAATGCTCTGTGAAAATGATAACAAACCCCACTGCTTACGGAACGTCTACAGCAGAGAGCGCAAGAGTGAAAAACATCAGTCTATTTTCTGACACTCTCAGTAGAAGAAGGATCACTCATCCCTCTACCTGCCCCAAATAAAACTACCCCATTCCCTTCCCCTCACAGCACATCTCTCCAAATGTAGACATACTACACCACTACCAGGGGAATCATGTGACGAAAGCATCACTGCCAATAGCATCACTGTCTTATCTTTTCCATGTAATGTCTCAGCAGCTTAAAACAAGGCAAAAGTTTAAGTATTTGCTGATTCAGAGCTTAGGTCACTAGAAAAGAATTTGGGAGCTGTGTGTGCTGCTGCAAAAATGTCCATTTAAATCTGCCATCTCTCGCCTTCCCACAAGGGAAGCAGCAACAAAACCTCTGCAGCAGATTGCCTGGGACCTGTCTGAAAGGCACATGTGGTAGACTTCTAGCAGTAGCAGACATAACTTCAAACACAACTGGATTAGGTTTAGACAAACTGCTCTCCAGAACAGCATAGAGTCAGGACCAGAGGACCAACAGTGGATTTCTCATGGTTTGTGCCGTACATTTGACCTTCCCAACATTTTCATAGGGCCTCTGGATTTCAAGAAACAGGAATCTCTTTTCAGGGCACAAGGAGGTTTGTTGCAATGCAGTTCTTAAGTATGTTCTTACTGGGGACATTTAAGATTGCAGAGGTGGATTACCTATGGCCTTTGGCTGTGCTGTAAAGTGGACTGTGAGTTTAAAACGTTTCTGTTTCATTTTATGAAAAAGCTACAAGCTAACCTGTTGCTAATGCTTCCAACAGTGTTCTTGGGAACAGCTTTTGTAACCTAATCTCATCTCCAAAGCCTATATGACTTGTCCATTCAAACTAGAACCTCTATTTCTCTGGGCAATTAAGAACTCTCTTTAGCCTTCACAGCACTGCATAATCCACTAGATGTACATGTCCAAATTCCTCTTGAATGCTTTTAGGTCACCACTACTCCTCAGTGGGCACTGGTTGCTCTATTGATTGCAGCATCCATGTACTTGCTGCTTCTCAGCTGCCCTTGGAAACACTTTTTATCAGCTCTCTCGCCAGATGATCTGGAGACCCAAAATACAGCGAGACCTGCTATCTATTTCAAGCAAAACTTTTCCAGGACCACTGAAAGATGCCAAAATCATGGGAAAAAATGTTTACAAAGGACAGTACACACTATACCTGCATGCCACCCAGCTTCTGATATTCACATCAGTCATGAAGGGACTCTTCATGAGGGACTGTAATGAGAGGACAAGGGGTAATGGGTTCAAACTTAAACAGGGGAAGTTTAGATTGGACCTGAGGACGAAATTCTTTACTGTAAGGGTGGTGAGGCACTGGAACGGGTTCCCCAGGGAAGTTGTGAGTGCTCCATCGCTGGCAGTGTTCAAGGCCAGGTTGGACATAGCCTTGGGCGACATGGTTTAGTGGGAGGTGTCCCTTCCCATGGCAGGAGGGTTGGAACTAGATGATTTTAAGGTCCTTTCCAACCCTAACTATTCTATGATTCTATAATTCTAGGGTTTCTCAATGTAAGTGGTTTTTTTTGCAGCAGGTATCTTCTTGCATTGAGACTAGTTGGCCTACAACAGAAGCTGAGCATTTGTTGAGTTCTGAAGAAAGCACCTGCACAGTTAAACTATTCTTCTGCATTGTAGCATACTGCTGGAAAAAATAGAGGTACTATGGTATAAGACACCTAAATGCAGGTGTGCAATAACTAAAGCTCATAAATGAGCATTGGTGGAAAAACCACCTGGTACATCCAACCTGTGTAAATGTGAGGCTGCTAAAAACAGCAAACAATGCTCCATCCAGTATGTGTATGGAATACAGTCTACACAAGCTAATGCACTAAGTAGAACCCTTAGCAACTGCCAAGAAGGATTTTTCCACTAGTGTTTACCAGTTCTTATGGACCAACACTGAAACAAATGCTCATGCCTTGTTGAAAGGAAGTTCTTTTCAAAAAGAAACAAACTTCAGTGCAGCAATTTTGTTGGCGACATGGACAGTGGGATTGGGTGCGCCCTCAGCAAGTTTGCCAATGACACCAAGCTGTGTGGTTTGGTTGATATGCTGGAGGGAAGGAACGCCATCCAGAGGGACCTTGACATGCTTGTGAGGTGGGCTGATGCCAACCTGATGAGGTTTAACCATGACAAGTGCAAGGTCCTACACCTGGGTCAGAGCAACGCCAGGCACAGCTACAGGTTGGGCAGAGAAGACATTGTGAGCAGCCCCGAGGATAAGGACTTGGGGGTGTTGGTCGATGAGAAACTGAACATAAGCCAGCAGCAGTGTGCTCTTGCAGCCCAGAAAGCCAACCATATCCTGGGCTGCATCAAAAGGAGCATGACCAGCAGGTTGAGGGATGTGATCCTGCCCCTCTACTCTGCTCTCGTGAGACCTCACTTGGAGTATTGTGTCAGTTCTGGCGTCCTCAACAGAAAAAGGACATGGAGCTGTTGGAGCAAGTCCAGAGGAGGGGCCATGAGTATAATAAGTTAGCTGGAGCACCTCCTGCATGAAGGTTCAGCCTGGCTGCATGGAGACCTCACAGCAGCCTTCTAGTATCTGATGGGGGCCTACAAGGATGCCGGAGAGGGACTCTTCATTAGGGACTGTAGCAATAGGGCAAGGAGTAATGGGTTCAAAGTGAAAGAGGGGAGATTCAGGTTAGATATAAGGAAGAAATTCTCTATTGTGCAAGTAGTGAGACACTGAAACAGATTTCTCCAGAAAAAGCAGTGGATGCCCCATCCCTGCCAGTGTTCATGGCCAGGTTGAACAGAGCCTTGGGTGACATGGTTTAGTCCCATAGCAGGGGAGTTAGAAGTAGATGATCTTAAGGTCCTTTCCAACCCTAACTATTCTGTGATTCTATGGTCTGAAAAACACACAGTACATGGATTAATAGATTTTTTTTCAGTCTGCTTAAGTCATTATCTATCTGTGCACAGGAGAGTAAAGGAATCAGCCTCCTTTTAAACTGTGGCGACAGAAAAGAGCCATAGAGCACATCCCCTAATGGTAGACTTGCCTAATTTGGCTAATAGACTGGTTTGGATTTTGTATAATTATATCAGAAATATAATGAAATTATTGTAATTAAAACAAAATTAAAGTATGTTGTAAAGGGATTATATCAAACTAAAGATGCTTGTACAGGAAAAAAGAAGATATGCTGATAGAAACAGATTTATATGTGTATACTTCCATGTATGCTAGGAAGTTGCATGGCATTAACTGCATTGGTTTCTAAATAAATATAGTTATCAGCTATAGCTATGTGATGTGTAAAGATGTGTATTGCTCCATGCACGTGTGCACACCCACCTACATCTTGTTCTCCCTTCCACATTGTACACAGAAATTTACTGTTCTTTTCTGTAAGAGCAGCCATTTCAGTAATTTATAATTCAGACAGAGCAATTCATACACTGCAATTTATATACATTATTTTTTCAACAAAAATCCAATTTAAAAACAAGAGCAAAAAGAGGATAGATTAATAGAGCACCCATCCACACTGTATTGACTAAAGTTTTTAATCACAAGCCGCTTCAGAAATAAGCAACCGAGTCTTACATTAAGATGCACACTCACACAAACACACACGCGTGCACACATGCAGACACAAAGGAGAGACTAACAGTTATTTTTATTTCCTACTTTGAGAGACAGGAAACCTCCTTTTGCATCTGCTTTTTTCTCACTAAGAAGAATAATTTTAATTACAGTCACTTGGCAGGAAGCCAATTTAGATTTTTTTTTAATGACATCTGTCTAAGCATTTTTAAACTTCCTGCTCAATGTAACTTCCTTCATTTTATAGACCAACACCCAGTTACGGCATAAAAGAAGAGGGAGTAGCAAATGATTTATTCATTTTTCATGTTAACTCTTATCAGGTATATCAAGTGGTTCATTGTTCTGAGAACTGATGGTACAGAAAGCAGATTTACAGGAGGAATTTAGGACTGAAGCAGTCTGGGAAAGGGAAAAAAAAAACCCATGAATGGAAAAATCCAACACAGTTGTAATTTAACCCTAAAACAACTCAACAGTTCCTGTTCCGCAGACTGATTTTCCTAGGTTCAGCTAGACTCTCCTCCCCCCTCGAAAATAAGTGATGGTTGAGAATAGGGCAAACATTGGGGTAGTATACTTAAAATTGAGAACATGAGGCATCACAGCCAGTGGATGCCATCTATGCCAGCTTAACTCTAGGCAAGTTTCTGCTGCATCAGTGAAGTTCCTCTGGGCTTGGGCAGTGCCACAGAAGTAGAGTCTGGACTCAAAGTCCACCTCTCAAACTGGCAGAGCCTCCTGCTTCAGTCAGGTAATGAGAACAGGAACAACAAACCCCAGAGCTCATCTAACAAAACTGACCACAGAAAAAGCAAATATTAACATTTCAGGCACTGAGTATTAAATCTGCCTTCCCTCCTCTGCCTTTCATCGTGCCATGAGCTGTGGCTTACAAGGCTGTATTGCATGACTTGCTGTTTTCCTTCTGTAAGAGAAGCACGGTGAGCTGAGAGGTGAAAAAAGAAGAGGCAAAAACACTGCTAGAGATGGAAAGCTGAATAATGCAGGAGCAGCGAGATGAGAGAAACAAGAAGAGCTGAATAAAAAGTGGGTGCTGTGACATGGAAAGAAGGAAGCAAGGACAGAGACAGCAGTGGATGAGGTGGTGGGTAGCCATCCCACCAGCAGTCACAGCTTTTCAGGTATCACAGCCTTTCCCTGAGGTTTAGAAGGGTGATGCAGGTCTGGAGCTGGGGGAAGGCTGGGGGCCATGCTGCATTAGTGAGCACGGAATGGGAGAGCTGGGGAGCAGCATGGAGGAGTATGTTTTATGTATTCTTCTGGCCTCTCATTCCCTGCTCTGCTGGAGCTCAAGCCACAGGCGCGTACTCACACCTGGCTAGGGGAAGTCCCAAAGGGATGGGATTTATAACACACATCAGACACACAGCTGGTGTTAGCTATAAGAGTATCTGTCTCCTGGCTGGCCCCACTGCTGGGACACAGGTAAGGCTAATGAATTGTTAATGCCTTGACACCAAAGCTGCATTTTTGTTCTTCACTCCAGACAACCTAGATTTTATTCTTTTGACTTACACATTTCCTCAAGTAGGGTAAATCATCTTTCAGGATACATGAACAACACAAATGACCTGGGAAAACAAAGCCTCCCTCCTGCACTTTCTGCCTCCATGCAGATCTAACCTACAGCCGTCGTCAAAGCACAGCAAAAGTTTCCATGTAATTTTTAATTTCCTGGCCCTGGCTGGAATCAGAACTGTGAGCGCTGGAAGACTCTGGAGGAAAAATTGGTATTGTCAGATTCTGCCGTAATTTTCCAAGATCCAGGAGTTTCAAAGAATATCACAGCTCTTTAAGTGTTTGGAGACTTTGCTCTCATAAGTGGCTGACTGCCTTCTGACTTGAGTCAACACAGCTGGAAAATGGAGTGAAAAAAAAATCCATCCCTGAAACCTCACCAAAATCCAGATGTTACCATTGAGCAGAGCTACTGTATTAATAAAACACTAGCACCTCTGCACTCCCAGAAACAAAATTAATAGTTCTAACAGATTTCCCAAACTGTGCTTTATGCCACAAAGTAAGTAGGAGAAATATATTTGAAGACCTGAAGTAGACTGTGGAGAGGTATGGTTTTGGTGCTAGCATGGAGATTATGTGCAGTTAGAAAAATCTCTACTTTTAGGGAGCACAGACTATGTTTGTTATTTAGCAGGAAGAGACCAGGACCAGTGATTGCAACATTACTGCCAGACCCATGGTCAGCTGGATATGAATGATGTGTCATAACACATGGTTTGGTACTGTGATGCCGAACACACAAATGTTGCTGACATGTGCCCGATGTCCTGAACCACACAGTTTAAGTAGGGTCAAGAGTTTACATGTACCCCTGGGGCAGACAGTTTCACCCCAGTGGTACTTGCATTGTAGCTGTAAAAGAAAACATCTCAGCACTGTCTGCAGCAAAGCAAAGTTTTCAGGGCCATTTTTGCTTAAAAAATAGTGGAGTTTCTTTGCTTAGACTCATCAAAGATATTTTTCTATCAACTACATACACGTCACAGGACGTAGATGCATTGTGTGATATGATATATTCACGGCTAATCAGGAATGCAAGCAAGAACTGAAAAACAACAGTGGTTTGTTTAAATGCCCTTTTTCATCTCATCCAGCCATCATCCCATTATGAGCCACAGGGGGCCAGCTTTCTGAGGCCACGAAGATGTCAACAGTTGGAGAAAAGGTTCACTTAAATGCCCCTGGGGTTGCTCTGAAAGCAGTCACTGACATGACATCTACAGCCTTCTGCAGTGGAAGCAACAGTGCAGATTTGTTAGTAGGCTACTTGAAGTTGCCACAAACCGGAGAAAGCTCGTGTCTTTGTAGACAAAAGCAGACCTCTCCCTCTTTACCACTGCACACAACATCCCTTTCTTTTCTTCTCCTTTGGCATAGCTGATAAAGGGTCTTTGGAGCTGATACAGAGTGCAGATAAGATGCATGCAGCTCATGTGCCTCAGCACAAGTGGAATAATGTTGTTTTGGTCTGAACCAGATACCAAGACAAAAATGGTTTCATTCTTCATGCTGCTTTGTTGTGATCAAGCCCTAAGACCCCTGGCAGTACTGACTGATTATAGCACTAAATTTATGTTGAATCACTGATATGACTTAGACTACTATGAATATCAATGTCCTTAATCTGCGAGTAGTTTACGTTTAGCAACGATACCAGAAGTAAAGCCAAATGAAAAGTACAAATATGATGAGGTGTTTCAAATGCAGAGCTGTACATTAAAAATAGTGTGCTGAATGGATCCAGTGCTCTGATGCTTAACAAAATAAAAATACAGCACCTTTCGCCTCGTAACCTCTAGCCATTTTTTAAAAACCAGATGGGGAAGCTGACTCATGAACAGGGTAAAATGCTTTGCGTAAGGTCACAGATCACAAATTCAGTGCTAGAAAAATCAGTTCCTTCAGCTAATTCCCCTGCTTTATCACCAGATAATTCTGGCTACAGTACACTTGAGCAATAAATTAGACTTAAAAAAAACCTGAAGTGTATTAGCAAGTTATAATTAAGCACACATTCTGCAATGAGATTGTTTTTATAATAAGAGACAGCAAAAACTAGTGCCTATAAATTGTACACTGTAGGAGAGTATTACTCCTTCTTAGAGGCAACAACAAATACTTTTGCCAGATTTTGATGATACAGATGTGTGTGTATGCCTGTGCATGTTTAGAATACAGTAAAAACAATAACAGCCTGGCCATGCTCACCACTCTGTACCTTGATGGGGAAGTAATGCTAGATCCAGAAAACCCTTCAGGGCCCAGTTTAATTCAAAAATACACAGTATTTTGTACATTAACACTGCTAAACATGTGAATCGTGTTTCCTGGAGTGGATGATTTAAGCAGAAGCCCCAAAGAGGCATCAACCGTGCTTGATAACTGCATAAACTGCATTGACAGTTAGTTACTGCTTCTTTGTAGTTAGATGCTGATTGCAAAATCAGGATGACAAAATCAGACATACCATATTCAAACTTTGATGCTTAAAATGAGATGCCAGATTAGGACAGCCCTCATAAATAAACGCCTTGGTGTTAAAGGGCACTGAACATCTAAATGCTGGTGGAGATCGCTGGTGTTTAGTCCCTCTAATGAATGTAGGCACCAATGACTGAAAATACCACTGCTAAATACTATTTGTGCAGGCTGATGCTGAAATACTACTATGAACTTTCCATAACATCATGAAAAAGTAGAAGACATAATAAAATTATAATAATACGTTCTCTTCCCTAATGCCCTTCAGCTGAGAATCTCAAACACCTATTATGAGTAACATAAACATGCTCCATTTACAACATGAAGGGGTTGTGGACTCATAGTAAGTCAGAAGTTAAGAATAGTCAGAATCAAGGAGTTCAAGTAACGTTAAGCCATTATCCACTCCCCAGAGCGGAAACCAGCCTTACCCTCTCTGTTCAGAGGAGGACAAACAACATGCATCTTAGCAAGTTTCCCATGGTTCTTCTGAGAGGCTCAGCATCAAGTGGTAGAGTCATCATCTCTGGAGGTATTTAAAAGATGTGCAAATTTGGCACTTGGGGACATAGTTTAGTGGTGGACTTTGCAGTTCCAGCTTACAATCAAACTCTACGATCTTAAAGGTCTTTTCCAACCTACATGATACTGTGATTTTATGATCATGGATGTCATAGGTCAGGTCTGAATGCACAACAAAGTTGAATCAAAAGGGAACAATATTTTTGGCTTAGAGTTTACTAAGCCCCCTCTCCTTTCCCCACACTGATAAACTGTACTGCTCACTGTGATCTTTACTGATTTGTTCTCCTTAAATCAGCCCAAGCTGATTCCTGCCACTTTGCCCTGGCAGGAATGCTGGTCAGACATATGCTCCTGCAGATGATCTGAGTGCCAGCTGGCACAGGGTAAGAGGGGCAATCATGCACAAAAAAGGTTGGCCCACATCTTCTGACTCTGAAGATGCCGTTATCTCTATCATCGACTCCAGTTGTTATGTCCTACAACTAAGCTGTGGTCTGGTGGGTCTGCTTTGCCACTCTGCTGTACAGCCATCTCTCTTCCACAGGATTAACTGTTTAGCTGCTAGTGGGGTGAAACTATTACGACAAGCTTGTTACCGCTTCACAAGCAATACTGTTGATGAAGCAGTTAAACTACATGTGGCTATATCAAGCTAATAAGCAAAGCCCTTGTTGTTTGTTCATACAGCAACAGAACCAAAGCGGCATGCACTAGATAGAAAAGAGAACTAAGGGGTGTCTCAGCAATCATTAACTTTACAGCTATGACTTCTTACATATTCTAGAAACCCAAGATGCAGGGGTTTACACCCCTTCAAATCTTACCCTCTTCTCCTTGGTGCTGTACAACTGGAGTCACGGAATCATAGAATGATAGAATAGTTTGGATTGGAAGAGACCTTCAAAGTACAACACTCAAAGTCTGACTGCCAAGAGCCAACAGCCAAAGCTGCATGCAGGCTTTTGCTCAAGGTCACTGCTGACACCTTCCTCCTGCCAGAAGGAAAGGCCTCCTGCCTGAGGTCTCTGGCTGGTCCCTAGGTCAACAAGGGAGTAGCATCAGCCCACCAGGCAGCCTTTCTCCATGGCAAATCACCCGGATTCTTACAGCAGGAGATTTAGGCCTGGCTAGTTCAGGGTGTGAGAAAGAAGCCCTGTGATCTTAAATCAGCCCATTCACTGGCAGATGATCTGATACCTGATGCTGGATGCAGAAGCAAGACAGCCTCTGTACCCAGGGGCTAGGACAAACCCCAGCCAGTACAGCAGCTGAAGCTAGAGAAAGTGCTAAGCCCTCATTAAGAGGATGAATCTCATCTGGGAGACCGACATCATGACAAACACAAGAAGCTACTTCCTCGCACCCCTGTGTTTGCCAGTAGCTATGTTGCTGCTGAGTAGGCCCATAGCCTCTGATAGAAATGGAGGGTTTGAACTCCACCAGCCCTCCGGGTGCCCTCAAGCAGCCTGATGAGCAGGCTGTGCACCAGCCCCAGATGGCCTTTGACGAGCACAGGGCTGCTCCCCATGGCATCTGGCTGCCTGTGTTGAAAGCAGGGCAGTTTGGAGCAATGAGGATTGCAAATGGAAGGGGGGTAGCCCTTCCTTTTCCTCTTTCTGCCTTTCTGCTCCCCCAGCCTTCTCCATGACTGCCTATTAACATAAACAGACCCCCCTTGGTGACTGAAACTGCTGCAGCAGAAAGATTGAATGAGACAGGGAAAAACTGCTTTTGCAAATTCAAATTCTCATCTTTTAATAATACAAACATCTTGCCTTGCTGAAGCAGCAAAGCCAGGTGTTGATGGGTATGTCTACTTTCACTTCACAGAGAAATTAAAAGATCACTGGCACCAGCCTTTGAACTACCTCTTTGTCTGCCCTGTTGCGGCTGGTACTGTGGGCACCATGCAGCTGGCACTGAGCTCTGCAGCTCAGACCCAGGCAAACACTGCTTGACCTGCAAGCTCACCTCATCTGAATCACCTCCACAGCCCCCAGGTTACTAAATGCCAATATTCCTGCATGAATGCATCCTTTTTCTTACTGCCACCACATAGTGGCTTTTATTATGTAGATGGTGAGGTCCAGACCCATCAGAACTTCACAACCCTCAGCAAAAGCTTTGTAAGCCCCATTTCCCCCCTGTGCACTGAGTGGAGACTGTGTCCCTGGTAGCACACAGCCTGGAACAACAACATGCCAGAGCAGGAAGGATGCAGGACCTGCACAGCAGGGATTTCCCTGGCCATTTCCAAGCTCATAAAGAAGCATATGGCAACATGGGCTGAGTGTGAACAAGGCATGCAGCAAAACATTACAAGGTCCTTTACAAGCAAATGGGCTTTTTTTTTTTTTTCTGTTTGTCAGTGTATTACAACAAAATATTCTCATCTTGTTTGCACTGTTTGGATAATGAATAAGCTGCACCATTTTTATTTTGCACAATAATGCTCTCGCAAACCCCCATCGCTTTATTTGTACACGCACACAGACACAACATCTGCTACAAAATTTTCTGGTGAAATCTTTGCTAGTTAAAAACATTAGAGCCACCTTTGCTCCCACACAGAACAAGGAAATTTCATAAAAGGATTTGCTTTCCCAGATGAGCTTTATTTCAGTTGTAAATAAAGTTATTAATACTCCAGACAGCGTAAAGAGATACGTATCTAATTTCAAACATCTGTAATTATCAGTCTGCTAACTATTAGTTTGCTTCTTTAGACTTTTCCAAACAGGTTTAACAATGCCACAGACATTATTTCTCATTTAATTCCAGCTATTTCGATTGGGAAAAGGTGGCTGCAAACAGGGTGACTTATCTGCAACTTTCCAGAATCTGTCAGTATGACATTCTGATTTAATATAGAGGTTACAGGGCATGTATGTTTTACTATGCTCTGGCCGTTTCATGACACTTGCCATTACAGAATTAATAGTGTTGATGTTAGGAATTAGAAATAAACAATAGTTCATTTAATGATTGATATTCACCTGAAAACAAGATTATCTTTAATGTAATTGAATAATTGGTTATTGATGAAGGGCTCATGATTAATTACACTGTACCTGCCTTAGCAGGATTTTAAAGATCCATTATTCATTATTTTCAATGACAATGAAGAAATAAATAAGGAGAAGTTGCAACTGTTAAATGCTATTATTTCAACACTATGATTATTAAAAGGAGTTAAAAGGCCTGAAAAGCCTTCCTAATACATTAAAATCAAAGCCTGCCTTAGTATAGATGTTTGTTCTCTGCCTCTGGGCTACATGTCCCTCTCCATTGTGAACCTTCTGCATTTGAGCCCAAGGCTTTTGGGCCAGAGTTTCAACTGGCGCAAATTAGCATAGCTCCTTTGAAACCAGTAACTTACATAGTAAAAAATTAAATTTAATTGGGTATTTGTATAGGTCACAGAGATCATTACACTTTGTGAGGAGCCTGGATGCTGAAATTGTGTGATCAATTGAAAAACATTACATAAATAGTCAATATAGCACATAATAGTTTCTGTGTAATCAATCAATGATGGATACATAAGGACTGATTTATATGACATCACATCAAAGTATCACAGCTATCTTAATCGTATCCAGGAAGGGCAGAAGGAAGCAGTCACGTTTATGCAAGTAAACATCTTACAGAGACAGATATTGCTAAAACACTGAGTAGGTTTTAGCCCTGTTGCTTTCATATCTGCTTGCAAAAGGGAATATGAAGGAACTCTGATACCGGCTAAAGAAACTGCTAAGAAAAGTTTCCAAGATTACAGATGCTGTACGCCTTTCTTAAGGCACTCTTTCCTTCATTTTGGAAAGTGTCCCCAGTCTTAGTAGTCCTTGATCAGCTCAGAGACCTCAGCATGTTTTCATGAGAGGGGAAGAGGAATGATAGATTCATCACCACACAGGTTTCATCACTGACAATAAAGCGCTTCCAAGGTGGATCAAATCATTTTAGCACAAAGCATCATTGGTTTTCTAGCTGTATTCAAGAATGCAATGGGTGATGCGATCCCTCCAAGGAATATAAAAAACTATCAAATAGATGGAAAACAAAGGTGCAAGCACTATAGGTTTCCAAAAGCACTTAACCCAGGTGACAAAATTATCCTGATGCAGTTGATCCAAGACCTCTCCTTAAATTCTTTTGTCCTGCATATCTTTGCAGGATAACTTTCTCCTTATGGAGCCTACTCTATTCCCTACATTTGGATGGAAAGGATTTCACTATGCTCCTTTCCTCCCCCACCCCTATACCTTAATTCAAACAGGTACCTTGCCTCTTCCCTCCGCAATCTTCCTCAAAGAATAATTTAAAAAAAAAAAAAAAAGAATTAAAATGAAAATGCAATTTACAAGGTGGAAATAATATAATAAATGATGCCTTACAGGGAAATCCCACTGTTCTAATAAAGAACTAACAGGACCTTGGGATCATTCCTTGCTGGAGAGGGTTAATGTAGGCTCCTTTGCATCACAGTATTAAGCCTGACACTTTTAAAGGAGAAAACACTCCACACTAAAACATAAAAGACTTTGCCTACAGCACTGCCTATATGTACCACTTCTCTTACAATGCAAAGCTGAAGTATGGGAAGCCATAAACCACTATGCAGTCACTGCCAGCAGACAAACGAGAAAGCCAGAGACTACAGTGAGAGTTAAAACAAACAGTTAAGATATACAGCTCACTTCATTTCCCCTTAGGAAACTGAAACATCGCTTTCATTCTACTCCTGCTCCCCCCAAATCAAGTTCAATCCACTCATATGAAAGGGCCACAATACAATACCCTTAAGGAAAATGTATCCCAACTGTGATATGCCCTGTTCCTATCTCAAGACCTTGGAGGTCAAGGCTGTACTAAAAGAGCAACCAAACAACATGAGCCCGGAGAAGTTAAGCAAGAATCCTTTGCAGCAGCTGTCTGTGGGAATTCAAGAGAAACCTTGCGTAAACTGATGGCTTTGGGGAAGTGACCCTGGATTGTGTGATGGCAGATTCAACCAGTACCTTATGGGAGCATCCTGAGAAATTCAAAATTAAGAAAAATTACTACCTGGAAAAGGCCCCCTTTATGACTTCATCTGACATGGTAAGCTGTGAAAATATAATTTCTTTCTACAGTTTAGCAAGATTTTACTCACTATTAAAAGGTTAATATGAAAATGAAAACCATTAAAAAGATATCTGTGCTCAACAGTGCACTAATAACAGCTTTGATCATTAAAGATGAGTTTTATTTAACAAATGCCCTGCTACTGCCAGGACTTAAGTTCTTGATCTCTCTTTCTTTATTCCTGTGATACATTATAATTACAGCTACTGATGTTTTAATAGACGATTAAAGTTGGCTATGAAGGCCTGGGACACGTTCCATGATCCACAATATGTAGGTGGTGTGTGGAGAAGGCGCTTTGTTGGCCTTTTTAAATGAGACCCTGAGCATTTGCTTCCATGTGAGGGCATGTGCTGTGGTGACCCATCTGTCTCCACTCATCCAGTTCAAAATTCCCACTACTTTATGATGAAGTCTTACACTAAATTAAAATTTCTTCATGCTAAATAGGGTCATTTTGAGTGAGACAAGGGTGGAGGGCAGTTACTTAGGCTTGCAGATTTGAAGGGAATGTAAACTGTGGTGCAGGCAAAAGTTTGGTTGGCCAAATGTTGCTCTCCTGAATCCAGCTCAAAAGCATCTTGACGACTCTGATAATAGTCAGAAGTTTTGATGGTGACCTTAGGAAAATCCAAGCACTGGTATTCTGGAGGGGACATTGAGAACCTGAGTACTTATCTAGGGTCCTAATTAGTTCAGTCGTGTTTCACTAAAGAGCAATGGTCTAGCCATCTTTAGTTCCTGTATTAGGGAAGGAGTCAACATCTCTAACAGAGATATACAACCTTAAATCCACATTGTTTTGTTAGTTTAAGCACACACTGCAAGCTTTTAAGAATCCATGTCCCATTAAGTTTTTTGAACGCTGTATGCCCCAATAAAACTCAGATCTAAGGTGGAAATTCTCAGTGGTACTATAGCAATAATCACAGGAATAAGGATTGAGCTACATTCCCTCAGGAAGTCTGCTTTGCTTTCTGGTTCCCATGCAGCAGGGATGTGTAAATTATTCAAATGTACTTTGCAGGAAAAGAGGGCTTGTATGAAAATAAGTTCAACTGTTATTTAAGAAGAGAAGGAAATAATGAAGAAGGAGCTTTTTAAAACACATTCATAATTTTCCCACAAAGCAACAAGTGGAATTTGTACACAGTATTATTTACTGTAAACCCTGGTTTGTCTGCTTTTCAAAAATATATATTTTCAATCAGAAACACCAGAAATAGGGATACAAAGCAAGTCTGAGGGACTTAGAAGTGAAATTAGCGGCTTTAAAATATGCCACTAATCAATTTGAATGCCCAATTCTTTCACTAGCAGAAAACTCTTTAAATCTTGAAAGTTCATTTTACTTACAACTAAAGCTTTGCAAACTTGGGCTCACACCCATGATATACATTTCTCTGCTTGTTCTGGCACAGAAGAGAAAAACAGGGAATTACAACTGACCTGGCACAAACCTTCAAACCAAGCTTGTGACAGCATTTACAAAGCTAATGCAGTGTGACATGGTTAACAGGTCAAATGAAAGCAAACCAGAAAGTGGAAGTAAATGATGTAAGAGAATTATGTTTAATCTGGGGAGGTAGAACAAAACTTCAATTGCTGTGTTGCTGCCTTAAAATAATGCCGGATGGATTCAGAACTCTAAATGGAAGAAAAAAACCTTGCCAGCGGCAGCTGCACTTTACACTTGAGTACCCATATGGGGAAACCAGAGGCAGGTCCTCAACCAGAGTAAATTGCCTTAGCTCTGAATGGGACCTGAATTCAGTGGGAGTCTATCTGTTCACCAACTTCAGTGAGCTGTGAATCAGACTTGGGAGTGCCAGGTTTCCACAATTTCAGAATACTCTCTTCCTCATTAAAATGTACTTACTAGTGACAGCAGCCAATGTTAACCTAATGAACAAAGAAGTTCATTACTGACAAAAAGTGCTAATGCATTTTTATGCACTGCTCATGACAGAATCATCTATGAAGAAAGCAGGGCAAGATCCTCATCCCTGGGTGGCTTGGAGAAGCTCCTTGTCCAAACACTATGGAAAATCTCCAACAACTGCCTCAGAAGGCTAAAATGCAAATTCCATTGGCTGGGGGAATTTGGGAAGCATCAGTACTGTGAAGACTTTATCTGGCCTTTTCCTGAATATCCTGCTTTCACTTAGATTTCCCAACGCTCTCAATATTAAAGGAGGTGTAGCCCCTGACATAGGGAAGATGACACAAGGATAAGGATAAGGTGCCAAAAGGACATTCTCTGGATTTTTTACCTTGCAACTTTTGAAGACTTTTTGATCCCATTGCCTTTGTCCTGAAAACCATACCAAGCTGCTTAGAGTAAGTCTATACTCTAGTTAAGGCACTACTATGGATGTACATGCTAAGTTAGCTTTGAGACAGCTAAGAATGATGAAAACCACACAAGAAATAGAAAGGTCAGGGACAGCTGAAATTCACCTGAGCAACTAGGTGAATGCTCAGATAATCATAGTCATAGAATGGTTTAGGTTGGAAGGGGCCTTAAAGATCATCTAGTTCTAATCACCTGCCATGAGCAGGGACATCTTCCACTAAACCAGATTGCTCAAAGCCCCATCCAGACTGGCCTTGAACACTGCCAGGAATGGGGCAGCCACAACATCTCTGGGCAACCAGCTTTATAATTAATGTGTCCACCTGGGCCAAGATTACCTAGCTAACTAAAAGGTAAGCAAATCATTACCTTGGTTATGCAGCAGCCATACTATTAAACTTAGAGTGTATACAGATCAGGCCAAATTCAGCATCTTACCAGGGTTGGTAAAGACTCAGTGAGCTGCTTCTCACTGGCACTCAAATGCCCCTAGAATGCCTCTCACTTGTTTTGTTGGTGCTGTAGGATGTTGGCTTCTGATGGCAGAGATAGAAATTCTGGCACGAAATCAAGAGTAATGTAAATTTCTGGCCTTCAATGCAACCCATAAACATCCATAACAGCACTTACAGGAGCAGCAGCAGAACCCTGCTGGCACGTTCAGCAATGAAGGGAGTCAGTCATCAGAGGGAAACCAAAGAGGATATTTTGAAAGTCAAACCCAGTATGCAGGTGCCCAGTTTCAACCAAGGGATGATGAGATTGAGCCTAGAATGTTGCAGGGCATTTTCCAAGGCATAAATGACAGAGAGCTTGCCCAACTACCACTTCAGCCTTTGAGAAGCAGCTGGTGAAATGTTTGGCCTGAATCTTCTCTGTCCAGCACCCTGCCAAAGTACTCATTCTTTTACAAACTGAGCATAAAATGCATCCTGAGGTGTTTCACCTTGGAGCTGCGTAAGAAGGAATTACACAAAAGGCACACCACAGGGCATCAAGCTCACCAACTCCTGAGTGGAATAAGAGTGATAACCAAAGGCAGTGAGTGAAATTTTAAGAGTTTGAGTCACCTTAGGATAATCTAATTCAAATGGCCCCTGAGAAGCTGAAGAGTAAGGAAGGATTGCTACATCCAGCCACATCCTTCAGCTTTCCAACATTCTTTCAGTATGGAGCATACTGCAGGCAAAGTGAGGAACAATGGCATTACACCACACACATCCCACCCAGAAACTGGAGCCACCTTTGAGACACAGCTGCCCATATTTTTGGCTCACGTAACAACAATTAAGAATGAGAGATAGGACTCTCTTAATACAAAACAACAAACCCAAACCCTAGCTCCACCCTCCCAACACCAAAACCTTAAGCAATACTGGAAGTATCAAGAGTGTTAATTGCTCTACAGCTTCAAGAGCTCAACCTCCTGAGAGTGACGTATTAAAAGATAATTCTGGCTGCCATCTCACAGCATTGTGCTAAGCAGGAAAGCTCCATAACCTGCCATAAACACAGACAGGAATACAGTATTGCTGTAAATACCATCTTGTCTCAGAGCAAAATCATATTGACAGGCACTCTGGTCTGCTGCAGTTTACAACTGCATGAAATAGGGGTGTGGGTAGGGTATAGTAGCAAATAACAGGTATAGATTTCAAAACAGAAAACCATTCTTTGTAAGGAAGATGCTGGCAGAAGAACTGAAAGGCATAATGTATTGATAGAATCTTAAGCCTCTGGATGTTGATCTTATGCTAAATAATTACTTTATCCCCTTTTCCACAGTGCCATGTTTACCTAAAATATTAAAAAGGAGAGGAAAAAGGGTATAAGAACAAAACCTACAGTGACTGAAGCTAAATTTATACGCACAACAGAGACAGATAAAGCATCCCAGGGGACCTTATCAGTTTTACACAATAACCAACAGGCTGTTTCCTGTATATAGCAGCTTAAGGTCGGCGGATGTTTATTAGAGGCAGAGGGGAAAGGAAATGCAGTATCTTTGACTGACACAGCATGGATATATGAGAAGTGCTATTTATGCTTTTGACTTGAATAAGAACAACATTGACTCATAGCTGTCTTATATTTAATATTCCCATTTGTGCTCCAGGAACTCTGTGCACCACTGTCCCCAAAATGTGGGGCTTGTTTACTGTTATTGAAAATAAATATTAGAGGGCAAGAAAAATTTAAGCTTCTTCAATTCATTGCCATCTCTCAGTTAAGAACTGCTGGGATAGATCAACCTCCTTCCACCCCCTTTGACTTTTTAAAAAGAGACATTAATTATTAAACATTTGTATGATGTCCAGTGGGAATCCAGTCTAGGTTTGAGGCCACACTAAATACAGCTCTGCGGTATGCTAGACAAATCGGCTGTTTGTGTGCTAATTCTTTTCATTCCTGGAAGCCCTGTAGAAACATGAGAAGAGAGGCAGGCATTTGGTCGCCTGTTTTTCTATGAATCAAGGTAATATATTATTGAATCGTGAGTTTTACGAACACAACAGTATGGGGGTAGGAGGACAGGGAGATCTTGTTTAACCACAGCTCTCCTTGCTATCTGGCTATGATGAGGAGCTTTAATTGAAGGTAGGGCGGAAAGGTGGAAAAATTAGGAATGTACTAAGTATTTAATAGAGACCCTTCCCTAGAGAGACAAACAGGCATTTGCTTGCCATCATTATGTTGCAGCAAGCTCCAAGAGGAGGTCTTTGGGGCCCTATTGCACTGATTTAACTCTGCACTGAGCCTGTGGTACAGCCATGGGTGTAACATTTCAGCTTCAGAAGGGTAACAGAGCACAAGATGCTTCATGTTTCGTGAGAAAAAAAAGTGTACAGAGAAGCGTCTCGGGAAAACAAGGCAACTTGCTTCTCTGTTGGAAGAGAAGTCAGTGTCTGCTGGAAACTTTGGGACTAAAGGAATAATATTTCATTTCAGGAACATGAAATACCCTATTGCATGTAACCAAAGACTTCCTTTGCTGTCTCCTCTGGTGTGAGACAGTAAAGCACAATTATACTCTCTTCAAATCACTCATAATTTTCCACACTGCTGTACAGAAAAACAAACAGTGATCACGCTGCTCTCGGGGCTTTACCTGCCTTGGCAGAGGAGACGGCTTCTTTTTTGACTCCGTACTGAACGGGCGTAGTCCCTGATGATGATGAGACCCAGGATTTTCTTACTCCCTAAAACTTCAAGAGGGACACAGTGAAGGCAGGGACAAGGGTGAAACAGAACAACCATTCTGCAAATAAAAAAGGGCAAATGCCACTTTTCCTAGAGCAGGTGTGAAGTTGTACACATTGTACATCATCTGACAAAAACTGCTAATGATTATTTGCGCTGCAGAAAGCAAGAAAAGTTCACTCCATCACCCTGGACAAAAGGGCAAATATTCACCCTTTGCTCCAGCTACCTTTTACAAAAGCTTATGCGTGAAACTGTGTACAGTGTCAGCAGAATTGTTCCTCTCAGTTATTCGCACTCCTCTCTCTGGCTGCTATTGTGCATTTTTAGCCCTTCTTCTTACATATGTTATCTCAGAGGAGCTACCGCTGTTGCTGATGGGCTCAACCTTGGCCAGTGGCAGGTCCATCTTGGAGTCAGCTGGTATTTGCTCTACTGGATGCAGGGGAAACTTCAAGCAGCTTCCCACAGAAGCCACCCCTGTAGCCCATCCCACTACCAAAACCTTGTGAACCCAACATAAAGCCTCACTTCTATACTAGTGTCCTGCAAGAATTGATTCAGGGACACCTCTCTAACATTTAGGCAAGCATTTGTGCCCTAGGAGGTCATCAAACAAATGTCTGGAAAAAATCCATTCTCAGTTGCAGATGCATTAAGTTGAAGCCACCTCCACTGACCATTCTGGAGAGGGTAGGCAGGTGGAGACCTTGAATTACCTAGCAGTTAGCTTAAGCTGCACATCTCAAGGTTTTGAAACAAAGGAGAAGCAACGCATGTCTCTAGCTATGTCTAAGAGCTCAGCCTTGAGGAATACAAGTCAACCGGTAGTAACAGCACTCTCTGCACAGGCCTGCTTTGAATAAAAACAGGGATTCGCTGAATTGAAATGACTGAGGTTGGAGATGGGAATGAGTTTACTGTGAATCATATGGCTACAAAAAGGGCATGAAATGCAGATCCTTCGGTACAGCGCAAGGGAGGAAAGACAGGTATCTCATGAATTATGAGTAAAGTGGGACAATTCAGGAAAAGTTTCAACTTAAAAAAAAAAGGAAAAGGGAAGAGACCAAAAGCCATTAGATACATAACCTTGTAGTCTAATATGGCCATAAATTAACAGCTGCACTATATTATGTAAATTTATGTTAAATTATTCACTACCTGTCACCATATCTCCATAAAAAATCTACATACTGACATTTACAAAAAATGACATCTTCTGATAATAGTTTTTCTATGTATTTCAGTGGCTGCAATTGCCTTTTAACCATCTTGACTGCTGCTGAAGCAAACACTACTGAAACAGAGATGCTTTAGGAGGTCTAATGAATTCATTACTATTCAAGGATTCACCCTCCAGGACGGCACTGTCCAGTAAGCCAGTGTCCTTAAGGCAGTACACTTCTTCCACTGGTTTCAGAACTTGCTGGAGAGGAGCCAGAAAGGATCACACTTGTCCCTCCATCATGCCAGCTAAAAGCTAAAATCAGATACCCTGTAAAGGCTCTGTCTGCACCCATTTAGTGTCAAATTTGTTGGTCACGAAACATAGTGGGGCCATGTTCAGGGGATGCACAGCCCAACTTGTCCCCCCTCACCCATAAGGAATCAAAGCATTCATCCAGTCATGGAAACCTGAATCAGAGCTCTTCTTCAGATGAGATGCTTCCTGAATTATACTTGGCTTGAGATTGTCCTTCAGCTTTTCAGCTGTGTGCTTCTGCTGACTGTGACTTACACGCAAGTGGGACACTCCAGTAATCCTGACCATAGCAAGGCACAGCACACAGCGACAAATTATCTACACTTATTCTAAATAAGACATACAATGAGTTTGGGAACTTGTGTGTATGTCATCCTCCACAGTCTCTGAAGAAGTAAGGCACATGCAGCTTCACTCCATTTTATTTTGGGGCATGATTAAAAATACAGCCACCTTCGGCTCGATTTTTCCCTAGCTGACAGGGAAAGAAAACTGTGCAGGGAATTATTCAAGACTTAGAACAGGACACATTTCCCTCTACCTGTGTTCTTCCCTACCAACTACAAAGGTAACCCATGATGTGACTTTGTGTGAGCCTCACACCAGTTTACTCGCTGCATGTCGCTACTCTGCAAAGATGATGGAGCCTGAAAAACAGGCTCTGGCGCTTGTCCTCCTCCTTAAGGACCTAGGCAAGAAACTCTGGTTTAGCCCTCCAGTCAAGGAAGGAATCAGACTGGTTTTACTATCTGTTTGCTAGCTGACCTCTAACATTCAGGTTATGCACAAACGGATCTGCACCTACAAAGCAGCTATTTGCTAGAGGCAACTTAGAGGCAGTGTTCTGACTTAGAGTACCAATAAGCAACTGGAGTTCACCAAAAGACTCCTCCTGATTAACTTTGGACCAAGCCAAGGATAAGGAGGAAAACTCTGATGTTCACTGAGAAATGGGAAAGAAGCTTGACTTCTGCTTTTTCCTAATAAATGTTGAGGTTAAGCTAAGAAAAGAAGTAGAGGGCAAAAGATAAAAGAAAATTCAGGCACCCTCCTATTAAGCCAAAATCATGCAATAAACTACTAGCGTATTTCCAGGGACACTGTCCCTAATTTGACCTTGCAGTTCTGCTCAAAAGCATCAATTCAACATTTCAGAGACAGGAGAAAGGAAGAGGGGATATACGTTAAAGAAAGAAAGAACGGACTGAGGGGGAGGAAAGACTGAAGAAAAACAAGCTTTTGCAACAGCAGGAAGCTCTCTCTTAATTCTGAGATAATGAAACGCTTCTAACCAGGCCCAACTGCTGAATATTACAAGAGCCATCATCTCATGTGGATTGCATGCAGCTTTATTTTCTACTCCCCTGCATGGACTGAATATGATTCACAGCACAGTCACAGGAAACAGTCATTACTATTTATTTGGAGCGAGATGAGTGAGTGCTCTAAACAGCATCAACTGCACCTGCGATAGTGCACAGAATCTGTTTTTATTAAGCATACCCATGCCCTCCTTTTCCTCCATCTTCTCTTCAATATTCTTTTTACAAAGAGCATTTTATTACAGTGGTAGCTGCATAGTTCAAAAAGGAGAAAGGCAAATTTATGATCATTAGAGAAGATGCAGAAGCATGGCAGCAAACACTAGCTCCAATATTTTGCGCACACAGAAACACCCCCACACTGTGCACATGCCACAGAAACAGTATGTACACAAACATGAAGAGGCAATTCATAAAGTATAGCCGGTACGAATACAATTGCAATAAAATATGCCTGGCTGTGGTCAAGCCTCCTCACCCCGTTTTGTGTTTTTGCTGCAGCTGGAACATGTCAGAACACCCTGAACTCTACTCCAGACAGCCCCAAAACCCAGCTCGTTTCCCTCAGTCTCTAGAGCAGCTCCTTCATTTTCTTTACAAGACACTGCTTGCAATTTTGCTGCAGCAATTTATCTCTGGCTACATAGAGAGGTGAGCAGCCAGCTCCCCAGCTTGCTGCTGCTCTTTCTCCTGCCATAGTTCAGCAGCTGATGTTGAAGCCTCCCTGGCCCCCAAAACACTGCACCTATGAATTAACAGAGCCTCAGCTAATTCCCACCCCACCATTATTCCCCACTTCAGCAGTCTCTGTTGATGAAGGTATGCTTTTAGACTGTTATTTTGAATTTAATATACAGCTACAGAAAATTCAGAGCGCTTGAAGCACAGACCTTTCTCTCTCATCTATAGGCTTTATTGCCCAAATCATGAACCTGATGTGCTTACAAAAACTGTCCTTGCTGGTAAAATCCTCTTAAAATGGCATAGCTCTGTTTTCTGCTGGTTTCAGGCCACCAGTAAGGAGAAGCTAAGGCCATTTCATCCCTCTGCTGTAGGTATCAGTGTCTCAAGTACCTGCATCCTGTGATGCCATTTAAAGCTTCAGGAGATTAAAGTGTGGGTTTTGCTGTTTGTCTAACAAGTAAAGTACTTCACAGTATAATGGATTGCTCTTGAAAACAAATATTCTTAATAGCAGCAAACAGATGCACAGACAGGACTGTTTTTTCCATTGTGAACTTAAGTACTTACTTTTTGTAAATTATACGTGGCCTCTGGATCAAGTGTGATTTCACATCACAACATTTATAGAAACTTCTTATTTCTATATGGTCACTCTGACACCACATGCAACTGACACAAAAAAAATAGCTCCCTCACTAAACAGGGAGCATTTCAGAACCCAGCACCTTTACTCACAAGAGGCCATGGTGAGACTAACACCACAAAGGAGAGGAAGAAGCACAGAGTGTGGAAGAGGTGACAGATAATGGAGGGGAGCAACGACTTTGTGGTAAGCTGTACTCTTTATACGACAGCAGTGTAGTTACCGCCTGAACATCTGTACTATTACAAGACAACTTACTTTCCAGCTAGGATGTTGTTGTACCCGCTTTGGGTCTCAGCAACTTCAGTTGTTGCCCTGTAAGGAGAGCAACACAGTGTCTGCCTCCTTTACCAAGCTGAGAGCTCTGCTACCCTATCCACAGTGACAGACTTCAGTGACCAAGAGATAAGGACTGTCACTTCATTATTGCAGGAAGATGTAAAAAAGCGGAAGCAGTCTTGTATGAAGCAAGTGAGAAAAACATCATTCCCAGCATTAGTTTTTTTTCTGATTCCAAAGAAAGCATCTTAAAACCCGAGGTGGGAGGACCATCAGAGGCAGTCCCAGTTATGGTATGGTTTGTTTTGCATTACAGACACTAGCTCACTAGTTGCTGATCCCAAACTATTATCACTTCACTTTTGCCTTTAACAACCATTAGTCAGGCAATGTTTGGGGGCAGATTCTCTGCCTGGTTAAGGCACAATAACACTTCCATCTGACAACATTATTCCATATTTGTATCCCCAGAACTGAGAGGTAGACCTCATATTTTACTTTCTTTGCAGACAGGTGTAGCTGAGGTACAGCATGGGAATAGCCTTATAGGAGCCATGATGGATCAAGCCAAAGGAGTAGCATAAAGTTGTCCATGCTTTTCCTCAGTGATCGGGACTTCCCATGGGCAAGGTCACCATCAGGACAGCACAATGAGGGCTTGGGCATCCATTGCATTTGCCATTGCTGTCTTCCCTCCTCAGCACTGTCAGGGCGGTGCCTTCCCCACCAAATTATTTAAAGCAAAAGCCAAGGTTTAAGGTAGAAAATGTTTCTTGACATGTGAACTTGCAGTCTGTGAGCACAGTGAGAGCTGCAAAAAAGATTTGTGGGTTCCCCAACTTGTCCCCAGTGTTTAAATGATTCATTAACAATTTCTAAAAACCAATTCACAAAAAGAGAAAGGGCAGATTTTCAAAACTATCAGTGTGTAAATGGAGCAGAGCCAATTCTCTGGCAACTCTTCTAACAAGGGTTCCTTTTTCACAGTATTTGTTTTATGCTTCCTAAAGATCTGTCCCTAGTCTAAATCCCAGCAGGAGGAGATGCCAGTGGAGTTTAATTACATTCCACCTATGGGGAACATTCAAGGAACAGGAGTCTGAAAAAACCACAACTTCTTCTAAAAAAAAAAAAGAAATTAAAAAGAGGAAAAAAGAAATCTGATTAAAGCAATGATATGAACGTGCCACATCTCCTAACCATAAGTTTAAAGCATTCTCTTCTTACAAGTCTCAAGGCAAAGAGCCAAATTCTCTGCTGAAGCAAACAGGGAATTTTACCATCAATTTAAAACAGACATTCAGCATTCAGGGCTATGGCTTAAGTAAACCGTTATGAGAAGTGGCATTTTAAAGAGTTTTGGTGCTTTGATTTGTGGTTTTTTGTGTTTTGTCTTTTATATAAACTAGACGTGCCATGTGCTGCAATGAAAACTCCTTGTGATTCAGGACAGGTTTTAGCTTAGACATGAACTACTGTTACTGTTTCAAGGGATTAAAATGGGCCCTGTGCCCTGCTGGCTGTGGCACCACACAATCATCCACCTAGACCCCAGCAGATACTGGAGGCATGTCTCACCCAGGCCAGGAGGGTGGGCAGGAGTCAAAGATGTGCATAGCAAATGCAAAGGAGAGACTCACCAGTCTGCAGACATGACATGGGAAGCTACTACCCTCAGCACAAGCGTGAAGGAGACTGAAAGAAAACTGCAGGCAGCCTAAGGTACCTTTATTTTATTATACTAGTGCTCCAGGTATAATTCTTCAAATCTGGAAAACTCATCTAGCTGAAATATCTTTCTCTGCAGGAATTGGGCAAACGACTCCTGTGCATTCAGCTGGGACAGCCGAATGGTGGACTAGACAGTGGGAGAGAAATACTGCATTCAAAACTGAGGGTAAAAACTAGGCTTTTTCACCATTCCCTCTTCTGGTATTCCTAAATCAGCTACCTCGGTGTTCTGCAATCCAAACTTACTGCTCAGAAAGTAGCTCCCATGACGGGCAACAAAAGGGATGGTGAACACCATTTCTCCACCAACTATCTAGAGTCAGTATTATGTTCTGCTGTATGCAATGGAGAGACTTTCCACCAAACAAACCAGTCCACAATATTTAATCATTTGAAACATTCAAGCGCTACAAGATTATCAGTGAAACTAATTAAGAATCTTGAGATAATAAGCACTGATGACAAAACGTTCTACTCTAGTGCCTGCAATCAGGTAGTCAAGATTTATAATATCTGTCATTTATAAAACTTATGCCCTGAAGGTTCTCAGTGTACCTTCAAAATGTGTACTTACTCATCCAGACAGGGCTGCTCGCCAAGGTGATGCAAACTACTCGTATACACCCAGCAATTGTTCCTAGATTAGGGGTAAGGTCTTCGGATCACAATGGCAGAAATGCAAGTATATACCTCATCGCAAGCAGAGAAGCTGGGAAATGCCAGCTCTTGATACCTCCAGTGCCAGGTCTTGAAGTTTCACCCAACTCAAAAGGACAGGCCCTGGAAAGGTGAGCACACAGAGCAGAAGGGGGAAAGGAGAATTCACAGATTTGATGAAAAGCCACGGCACCAGCATTTTATGTGCTGGGATTTTTCAGCAATTTAGGACAGGAAGTCAACCAGTGTCAGGCAATCAATGCTGCAGATGGGTCTTTAAGCAGCCAACATGTAAATGGAGTTTGGCAAAGACACCACAACTAACAGCCTTTTTTTTTGTGTGTGTGTGAGAAATGCCATTTTTAGGTGCAGTCAGAGAAATACTGCCTTATGCCTGCTAAGAGCAGGTGTACAGATGTCGACTGCAAGTTCAGGCGAGTGCCAGGTACTCGAGAGTTGTCACTGGGTATGTAAGCGCCTAACACCATCTCAAAGCTTTTAGAGGAAGCAGGTTTTATTTCTTGCTGAGGTTTCCAATGAACTGCTTCTCTAGCAGATCCTGTCTCTGAGCTCAACAGCTCAGCATAGCCTGATTTTTGTTTTGTCTTTGCTTCTAAGTTAAGCCCTCTACGCCAGGCCAATCTCCAAGTGAGGAAAATGGTAGGTCTCTCTGACTCATCAGTGTGGCTCCCTATGAGCTGCCCATGAGACAGGTACAGCTAATCTGAAATGATGCCTGGTAATTGCAACATCTAATTTCAGACTCAAGACACCAATTTCCCAGTCAGTTTGTAGCTACACTGTGTTACTGTAATGGGTTCTCTGCACAATTATCACAATACTTAGTAAGTTATGCATTTCCAAGAGAGCTAAGAAATGGTGCACATTACTTTCATCTTAAAAAAAGTAGGCACATCTCCCTCTGGAAGAAACAAACAGCAAAGTTTCTCCCCTAAATTTTGTTTATTATTAACATTTCACACATAACATTATTCCATCGTTAGTATTAAAATATCTTTTCTTTAAAAACTGTAGTAAACAGGCTAGAATCTAAAACCCAGGTGTGTGTGCCTTTGTGGCAACGGCACGCATCAGGCACAGGCAGTTTGAATATTTTATGCTTCATAATTTTTTTCTTAAATAATTAACTAGCTTTAACTAGTGACTGTCCAGTCCTGCCAGTGCTGTGGGTTTAACTGCACATTACATCTCCAAGGGTTTCTTTGGTGGCCCTGCTTTTCCCCACTCCAAATGCAGACAGAATTATATCCACAAGCCCTGGTGGATTCTTCACTTAGAGGTTTTTACCTTGCTCTGAAGAACAATGTAAATGCATTTCCTACAGCTTTCCCTCCTGCAGCAGACCCAAACAGCTACAGTTAACATCTCTCATGTTCACTGGATGGACTGCCATTCAGCCTACGGTCTCTTTGCACAGTGGAGGAACCTCCTAGTTACAGCTGGTAATGTGGGCTCAATTGACTCTCCATTTGCCTCTTGCAGTCCAGAAATTAAGAGGTTAAAATCTTATAGCTTTGTTTAATTACTGCATTGCTGACAGAAATGCAGAGCTGGACTGGAAAATGAGGTGTACTGCACCATCAAAGAGTTGCACCTTTTGGATAACACACTGAAATTACACCCCTGCTCCCCATCACTGGCTAGAAAAGGAAAGTTCTCCCAAGAGCTTTTTCAAAATATCCTCTTCCAAAAATGATCTGGTCTATAATTACCATCCTATTGCATAGACCAATGCTGACAGATATTTAAGTATACATATATTTAGATGCACAGAGATGTGCATGAGGGCTTGGTAGCATTTGCCAATGCACTGCTCAGAAATTGCATAGCTGCCTATGTACAGCAGCTGCCTAGTGGCTACAACACTTTCCTGCGAAGTCTGAGTGTTAATGTGATCAAAATTATTACATCTTTAATTTGAAATGCCAAAAATATGAAAAGCAGTATTCAGAACTCAATGCAGTTTCAACCAACCATTCCAGCAGTTAGTTTCAACTTGGTGGGATTTAAGAGATCTGGTAACACTGTTTTCCTACAAAACAAAACCTTTACTTGTGATAACATTTCCCATCTAATTTCTTTTTGTGTATTTATAGAACCATAGAAACAGGAGAATTACACACTGACACAAAGATCTAACAGTACTTAGAAACACTTAACTCCTCCAGCAACTATAACACTTGAAAGAAGGGCACACTGAGCAAAACCAGGACTGTGAGATAAGCTTGGTCAGATTTCACACTGGTGGAAGTGGAATTTAGACTACACTATCCCATTGTAATATCTACATTTTCCAAAGGATGTTAAAAACCCATAGGTTAGGTTAACCTCTGAAAACAAGCACACATACTGCCCAACTTCTGAAAAAGAAAAAAAAAAGTAAAAGAAATAAAAAAATAAAACCAAATACTTTTAGGAACTTCTAGTTTTAACACAAGAAAACACCGCAGCTTACAGTTATAGTCTCTATAGTCTCACAATGAGGAGAAAATACTTTTCCTGTGCAAAGAGTTTTATACAGCCCTCCAAGAATGATGGAAGTTCAGGGAAACCTGAGGGCAATAAATTCAAACTGGAAACAAACCTAATCTTTATTTAGGAGAAGGGTAATTAACTGCAGGAGAGATAAAACTGTGGTAAATTCACTGTTGCCAGAAAGGTTAGGATAGAAACAGGAAGACTCATAGCATGACGTTCTCAGCTATTTTTATGCAGGATGTCAGGACTGGTGGCGAAACGAATCCTTATGGCAGAAGTGGGGATGAAATCAGAGCCCAACATGGAAAAAGTTCATACCTGAATAGTGTGACCTGGATCTATGTTTTTTCTTGTAAAATTGGAGCTAGGAAAGAAAGCAGGATGTTCGCTTTGCACCAAGTCTCTATATGTCCTTGCATTGTTCTCCCTTTAAGCACACTGCTAAGGCTCCACTGATAATAAAAGATTGATTTAAAAGCCCATTCTACAACTTAAACAAACACTGAGCCTGGTTAATGTTACATATCATATCCTCTTGTCATTTACGGCTACTCTGTGTGCTTACTGTGTCTCTCACTCCCCCTCAGTACCAGCCCCAATTTACAGCAGAGCAGCTGGTCCTCTGGGGCTGAGTGTAAAACTCTAACCCTGAGCCCAGCAACAGCAGCGTCTTGCTTATGAAAGCATAGTACTGATCTCACTTAGGATCTGAACCAAAGCAACACCCTCCCAAGGTTTTGGGTCAAGTCTTTGCAGATTTCCTAAATGTCAGGCATCTCTATGTCACTACAAGCTGAACGTACCCTCCAGTAAGATCCAAAACGTAACAAAATTATCTGCATTGTTACATCAAGCTTTCAACTTCAGTCCAACAGAAAATATAAAAACTGGTGGTGGATTTTTTTTTTTTAATTGTTTCTACCCCATCTTTAACTTCTATAAGAAAATCTGTAATTTTGCATAGGCTACATATCTTACATCAAAGTCAGTACCCAGCGCAAAAAAAAAAATCCATGTTCTTCCCACTCATAAAGAAAGAAACTTAATGGAGTACCTCATGCTTTATCTTTTCTTTCTCTTACCATTTTCTGAATTACTGATTTTGCTCTGTGCTTCTTGTCAGTGAGATGAGTAGTGCTCCTTTTCTTTAAATAATGGGATTGTAAGAGCAAGAGATGTGTCTATGCAGCCTGATTCTCAGTTGCACTAAGGTACTGCTAGGGCAGCATGAACAGGCCTTACTATAGTTGCAAGTGCTTTTTTATACCTTAACAAGACAGTATCACTCAGGAATGAGGTGATGATAATACTGCTGCAGATAAAGTATGAGGGTGATGTCCACATACCTTGACAGTCCATCCCCACCACAGGAGTGGTGAAAGAGGACATAAACTGAGAATCAGCCTTTTGGTTTGCAGTTACCCTGGTTACAGTTTGTAGGATTTCTGTGTCTAATTAACACAAAAGGTGGAAGGTTCCACAATCCTATGAAGGCAACACGTTAAAGACAGTTTTACCCAACATTTCTAGAACAGCAAGACTTGCAACAATGGAACAAGGATAATTGAAAAAGATTACCAAACCATTTTGTTTTGCTTGTTCTTCTTAGGTTCCCTCATTTTCAAAGTCAGGAAAGACATTCTGTGCTAACTAAAATGACTGGGAGGGTTTGTGTTTTTTTTTTTAAACAGATATACTAATTTAAACAGAATTAATTCAATGAAGTCCTATGCCCTTTCTGTACACAAGATTAGACTGCACAGTAACCAACTTCTAAACTTAAAACCTACGGTTTAAAAAATCACATAGACAATTACATAGGTAATACCTCATTCCTTCCTCCTCCCCACTCCTGAATGGAGTGTGCTTTATAGGGACTACTCAAACACTGGCAAAACCACAATTTGTATGTCTGCCCAAGCGTGATGCGTGCACATCGTTTAATTTGTGAACACCAGTGCACCTATTGACTTCAGTGATGTGCATCTCTGAGGAAAATCACTGTATTTTCACTTAAACCCGTGGGACAAACACCAATAGATGATTGTACAAAGCATATGTTGTGGGATATAAGTTCGCCAGCATATGTAAATATTTTTTGATGAGTTCCCTATTTCCAAGCCAAAACTTTCAAATTCACTGTGCCTCACCCTGAAAAAACAGGATCATTAATATTACAAGCCTTGTAGGTATATTTAAAGGTTGGCATTTATGTCTCATTCAGGTGATATCACATGAAAAGTTCTAAAATAACCTAAATTATTTAGAAAAGGGACTGTATGTTGCTCCAACTGGTCTACTGCACTTAAGTGTCTGACTATCAAACCTAAAGAAAAGAAAGCAATTTGCCTGACAATAACTAATCTGATTAAACATTGTTGAAACCTGTAGGTAAAGCAAGCACTTGTCTCTCTGGATAAATATAAGAAACAGATAAGCTCCACTACAGAATCAAGTAAGGAAGATTACAGACCCTGTGCAAAGTCACATATGAGACTGTTGTAAAACAAAATGACAAGCAAGGTTAATGTGCAAAGCATCTGTGGGCAGAGAAGTTCACTGCACAGACCCATGTGCTCAGGACAGAAGGAAAAGGATCAGAAAAGTTAAGCAAAGGAGGAGATGAGGAATCACCAGGAGCTGCCTCAGAAGCATGGCAAACCCAGCTTGTCAAGGGACTGCCACCACCTATGCTGCTTCACAGAGCTGTAAGCACAGGAGCCTGCTGTTCAGTTCCTTCTGGGATGAGCAAAAAGAGTTTCCATGTTCCTTGTATATAAGTAGGGTCATTTCAAAGATATTTGAATCCTAGCTCTAAGCCAAACAATCCAAAGGCCCTGAAATTTCAGCTGACTGCTGTCCCAGGTAATCAACGTAAACAGCCAACAAATATGGCACAAAAACTGACAAATGTTGGACTCTTTCTCAGTGACCACATCTGCAGAGGTGTGTCAGTACTGGAGTTTGCACATCGCTTTGGTGGGGAATCAAGCACTCCCAGTCTGTGTCCAAATTGTGCATTTTATCTAGCATTGAGCTTGCTCAGACTACAGGCAGTATTTTAGGTAACAACCCACTACTTCTTGCTCCTTGTGTCTCCAGGGGAAATTGCTGGTAGTCATGACTTTCTTATTAAAGAAGGTATCAAACACATACAAATGTTTTAAAATAACAAACCACTGGGGGAAAACCCCACAACCTGTGACACTAGCATGCAACTGGTGTCAAGCTGTGCAACTTAAAAGCACTTTTGCAGCACCTGTTTATGACAGCTCAGCAGTGCATATTTGTGAATTACTCACAGACAGAGAGTAAAATGCCTTTAAACATCACGTTATTCCCCCCTCACTTCTCCTCCCAGCTGGTTCCTACCAGGCAGGTAGAGCCAGATAACTTTTAAATAACAATTTCTCCCACTACTTGATTTCCTCATCCCAAAGCTGGGGACACGTACCTGAGCACTGAAGGATGAGTACCTACAGTGCAAAGCCACATATACTAGAGTGCGATCTGACACCGTGGGCCACCCGTGCAGTCTGGCAGAAAGTCAGCCATGGGGGCTTTGGTGCTGAAATCCAGGGAGTTTGAGACTTTCCAGAGTGTCCATCACAAGCAAAGCTGCAAAGCTGCTTGTGAAGATGTAATCTTCAAGAGTGGAGAGCAACAGCACAAAGCCAGGAGAGTGTCATAATCTGACCTACCACAAAGGGGTAGCTGGACTCTCCTCCTTGGAAAAATGGTGGGAAAACTCACCTCTGGGTAAAAGGGTATTCACACTCCCGGCAAACTGTGAAGTGAAATTCAAGTAAAACCCTCGTGACTACTCCCCCTCTCTCCCCTTACACTGAAACAGCATCAGAGTTATCTGCTGGTGGTGCTTAAATGCTTCTGCTTTTCACATCACAGAGGCAGGAGTTTTGGACCCCCTAATTCCTATACTTTCATACTTTTGGAAATTAGCATAAACATCTCAGCTGGCTACTGATGTGATTAAGATGTGCCTCCACTTGGCAATTTTTCCTTTGGAACAAAGCAAAGGCTTTCATTTGTTAAGTGAAAATTCCCCAGTGGAACCCCCTCTCTCTTTTCCTCCCGTTTCTGACCCCATATTGGGCACTTTAATCTAATTTTGGTTTGAGGTTTTAGAAGCTGAAGGCTGCTTCTGAAGATCACGGAGGGAAAGGAAATCACTGGGAGGAACACCACACTTTGAACTGAACGTCCCTGGCACAATGCATATTGGAAAAAAACACTGAGAGCATTTCCAATCAATGCAGCTGTATTTTTCACACTCAGTTAGAAGAAATGGAAACCTGTGGTAAATAATGCTGCTTTGCACAAGTCCAATTACCCTAAATGATAAATTGCCTAATTATTTCAGCTCTAGAGTCTTTCCCAAGTTCTTTATCCTTTTCTTTGTAGTCACTGTCTGCAGAACAAGAGTGTTTGACTGTTACTAATTAGTGAGAGAGAAAGATGCAGGACATTTAGTAAACTCACTTCCCTTTAAATCCATCTTACAGTTGTTTTTTTGCCATCATGGAAAAAAAAAGTAATAATTTATTTAAAGGCCTCTCTGCTGGAGGAAATTTTTTCTTCATGACTACTCTATGATATTAAAACAGTCAGCTTTTGTTTTTTACATTCTCCAGAAGGCCAAAAGATTAAAGGCACAGCAAGGTTAGATTAACACCTTGAAATTATCTGTAAGGTTCTCTACTTATCAGGCTATTAAATCTTCATTCCTGACTGCATAAAATCTTCATATCCTATCCTGAGTGCATATAAACTTGATGCATCTTGAAAACAAATTCCAAAAAGCAAGAGCTCTTAAAACTATTTTGTTCCAGCTCACAATAAAATAGCTGTGACATTTTTTTACTTCCTTGTTCCTCCATTTAAATCTGTAACAGCAGCAAGGGGCTGCAGATAATTGCCTGACGTTCAGAACTTTTTCACTTCTCCATTTTTCCTTTAGATTTTAAGTGTAACTAGGAATACTGAGAAAGATGCTAGAGCTTATTCAAAATACCTATTGCACCAGAAGATCAAACACTTTAACACATTCCTTCTTTTGACCTCAGGGTGTGTTAACCTTTAAAAAAATACAAAACAGAAAAAAAAACATTATGCATTTTTTTATCCTACTTATTAAGAGAAACTTTCCCGAAACTCATTTTTAAGACATATTTAAAATCAAAATGTGTTGCATATAAAGTACTAATCAACATTTTTTTTTTTAATTCTGAAAGCACAGATTTCATACAGGTGCAAAATACTGAGCCAACAGTACTAATGAATGGATGCTTCTGCTTGCACAATGTGTCCTAATGCACTGTGCCTCAGTGGTAGCCAGGATAATTCCTAGGTCTGAGAAAGTAACTGAGTTTTCAGCCTCATTACATCTGAGACCTGACTAAGGATACCGTAGAATTTGGTACCAATTATGAAATGAGTCTTCACCTGTCCAGGTACCTATTTATCCACTCAGTGCTGGCTAGAAACCAAAAGTCACATCCATGAAAAGTTCCTGGCATTTCTAATGTATAAAAGTTCTCAGTCTCCCCTGATTGAGGCCCCAAAGGCCTATCTCAGCAGCTGCACAGCAGTGAAATTCTGCTTCTGACCAGCCCACTTCTCATATTGGGACACTGATCGAAACATTCAATGTGTGGCTAGTTAAACTGAGGCACAAGTTTACTTTAAGGTTGCTTTAAAGGATTTGATTTTGGAAAAGATCCACAGTGTCTTTCGAAAACCAGATATCAAATTACTTGGGAATACTAGTGACAAATTGGTATCAACCAGTTCTCCAAGACGGTAAAGTCTATGAACTGTTGTGAAAAGGAGCAGCCCCAAGTAGCATGCATTTCCTACCTTTCTTTGTGTTTTCCTGACTACTCCCTCTGCATCAGTCTTGCTATGAGGCTAACTAAAGAAATATTCATTCACATCACTGCAAGACTCTACATTTCTAGAGCAAGTGCTCCAGAAATCCCAGAAATCCCACTTTTTCTTTCTTTCTGCATAAAAAGGGAAGCATAAGATGAAGCAGGACAAACAATGCAAAAGCATCTCACACTGGTTAAAAGTAACACACAATCACATTGTTAGAAATGGAAATTATTTAAATACATGTGTGCTGCCAGAGTGGTAGAGAAGGAAAAAGAAAAAAAGGGGGTAGGGAAGAAGAAGAGGTCACAAGAAGTTCATTCTACCAAGAACTGCTTTACATAATCATGAAATGCAAACTAGTTTCCATTCCTTCTGGCACAGGCTCATTCAGCCCTCACTTTGAATGCTTATTGACAAATAAATGGACTGGTTACTTCCTATTAATGCTACTGAATTTATGTACATAGCTGGAGGAAAAATTCCATTTTGACCTCACATTCATACAAGCTAAGATAATTTTTAAGCTATGAATATGATGAATACAAGTTTAATTTCTTCTTGGTTGCTGGTGGGGATTTGCTGTTTCTTAACAAATTAGGCATGTGTTCTCAGCTCAGATTTTGCACCTTATGCATATAATACATGCAATATAGGAATCTGTGTTGAACTTTCAGATGAAAGACCTTCTTTTCTTCAGCCGTGATTCATTCCCTGTCTCCTCCTCTCTTTCATATGCAGACGTATGCGCATGCACACAAATTTGTTACTTGTTTTCGTTTTATGAGCTGTTCCCCAATACTTCTTCTTTTCATCTGCCTATGAAAAGTCCTTACCAAGAAGGTGATGCTTGGGATGTTTCCATACGTCTTTAGAGTCACTGTTGTCCTGACTAGGGAAAGTGCTATTAAAGCAAAATATTATCCCTGAGTCTTGAAGGCATCTCAGAAGCAGACATATCAATGGAGATCCACACAGTGGATGAGGATGTCAGGGCTGGACCAGCATTTTCATTCCCTGAAGAATCTGCCTGTCAGTATAGGGACATGAAGGGATTTCATTCCAAATGGATGCTAACAAACAAAGATCTTGAAAATGTTTCTTCGTTTAGTTTAGTGTTTAATATTCCCCAGGAGACAAGTTTCTGCCTGATGAATGTTATTAGTGTTAACACTGAGCCATAGTGTGGGGTCCTGACACAGATGTTCAAGGCCATCCTTTCTCATTTGTAAGGTCTTTCAGGGCCAGATGGTTTGGTTTCTCTAATTTCTTGCATCTGAGGCTATAGTTATGGCTGGCTGTCCTTCCCTTCATTGCTAGGTATTTACAATTCAGTGGCACACATCTTATGGAAAACTTTTTGGTGCCTGATTTCCATGAAAATAATCCAAATATATATGTAAGTATAATACCTTTGACCCTTAACTTCACACAGAAGGAGTTTCTGAATACTAGACAGACTGCTATACAAAGATCAGGAACTTACACCCATGAAGGGAATATCCATTCCTGATAAATTATGCCATGTGCACCTCTCTTCTTGCCATATTTAACATTTCTGGCTAGATTGGTGACAGTATGTCCCTCACAAAGCTGTGGAGGGTGGTGATGGTATTTACTGTGGTTTGAGCTTATCTACTTACTCATTTCTGCAAGGCTGGAGGGCCTGGTGCAAAAGCTGTTCTACCAAGTCAACTTAGAACCTGAAAAATGTTCCTTCTCTGTAGATAAAAAGTTGACACTGATGCTGGTAGTTAGTGCTGATTAATCATTGGTATTTGTATGCATCTGATTTTTTCTATTCCTTGGAGAAGCATGTTGATTGCCATAAAATTTCCAGAGTAGTACACAGGCTGAGATACAAATCCTGAAGAAAACTGCAACCAGTTTCTTCCTCAGCAGCAATATTTTTCTTTACATTAAAAGCAAATAATGCTCTTTCCTCCATAAAAACCTCAGATGGAAGAGGGGAAGGAATAAAAAGACAGGGAAAACACATTCTTCCCTTTACTTTCTCTTAAAAAAAATAATCTGCCTAATCACATTTAAAGTACTATATTATTAACATCTTCACCATTAAATGTTCCATGTCACTAGAAAAAATTATTCTTTAACATGAATCTTGTAGCAGTGATAGCGGGTCAATTATTATGAGGATGGCTAAATACCAGGAAAATCCAGGGGTGAAAATGAGTATCTGTCTAGCATACATTACCTAAGACTCAGTTTTGCTCAAGAATAGCAATAAGGTAGAGTCACTGAGCAACATATGACATTGCAAGCAAAAGATAAATTAGTCTTCATGAGCAAGAGACTGATAAGCTTGAACTTAACAAATGGAAAAATAAAATTCTTTTTCTTTTTTTTTTTCCCCTATATTAGTGAAGAGCGGTAAATGAACCCTGCAATGTCAACAACATAAAGTTCCTTGAAATACGGGCACATTAATAATTTCAGCAACACCTCATTCCAGGCCACATAGAATTACCAGTTTTTAGCTGTTGAAAGCATTTCTCCTGGAAAGAAGTAAGTTTTTTTTCATACCCACGTTGTCTTTTTGGTAGGGTTCTTGGAAAAAAATCAAGGAAAGGGACAGTGCCAAGACACCACCGAGTTTTAAAACATTTATTTTGTCCCTCTAAGCTAACAGTAGACTTTCAAGAAAGCAAAGATAAAAGACACCCTGGACTTACCAGCTGATCAACTCAACTCCTTCTGTATTATAAATAACCTGACTCTCCAGGAAGTGCTTATCTTTTTAAGAGGTACCTGTAGAGAGCAGACACTTGTAGATATGGTATAAGAACTACAGATACATGGTAAGCAAAAACAATTGCCCTTATGTGGCTCAAGGCTCTTCATACTCTTCCTGCTTGACAATGCCTCTGCTAAAGGATGACTGTGGCTGACTACAAACCACAGCTCCTGTAAGACAAGAGCAAGTAACAGCAGTCTCCCAGAAAGCCCTTCAGAACAACTCTGGCTGGTGCTTGAGAGTGCCTGGGACAGAAGGCAACCCATGCAAAGAGATACCTGCTAAAGTTTGCACAATGAGCAAACTGAGCCTAAGCTTTTCCCCTCGGTGCTTCCTCTCTGGGTCTTCAAATCTAGGAACAGGCTTGTGACAAAGTGGGTGAACACGAGGAGGTCTTGAGCTCAAGAGCTCTGTTAGGCTACTTCTTCTTCTACAGCAGAGACACAATTCAGCAAAGAGATCAAAGCCCTAAGTTTCAGAGTTCCTTCAGTGGTTGAAAGTAAGAAGAGTTTGGAACCAAAATAATATCTTCCTAAGAAAAGTGACTTTGGGTCTCATGAGTCCAAAACTTGCATTGCAATCACCTCCATTCCAATTGGTAGATTCTAAGAAGATATTAATAGAAGGGAGGAAATGCAGGGAAGGATTTACTGTCTTATTCTAACTCAGCAATTTTTAACCGGTATATACAGAAGCACCATGAGACAAAGACAATTAACTGATTTCAGACACCGAGCAATTGTATGAAGAACTGCAGAAATATAACCAAACAGCATTTAGCCTCTACATGTTTAAGAAGCATATTTTTATTAACAAAACTGATTGCTGATAGTTGAAACTTGTGAATAATGGGAAGCTCTGCAACACCTTTGTAAGAAAATAAATCAAAGAGGTTAATTTCCTTCCACAGAATAAACAGCAACACCATACAACAGTGGTTGTGCTTACTGGTTTTGTATGTTTTGCGCATGTATGTGTATGCAGCACTCTTCTGTGGACTTTTTCTGCAAACTATTTACAATTCAATCTCCCTTGATAAATGCAAACTTCCACCGTCAGCAGTATTTGCTTAGTGAAGCTTAGTCTCTGAAGTTGCAAACTTCTGCGAGCATAGTGTCTTGAGATATTGCATGAAACTCAGGCAAATTGTTGTGGTAATTCCCTGACAATGCCTTGTCTCTGACTTTCACATCTCATTTTCACAGTCTGTGCTGCCAAGGAAATTCTCCACGCAAACAGCTTAAAAGTCTGAAGTACTTGATCAGGTACAGAGATGCCATAAAAATGGTCCTACCTCTCACTGGTCTCTGGGAATTTCATAGGAAGGGAAAATTTTGAACTGGCAAAATCTCTTTACAGTAAGATATCTCTATTAGACTGCAGACATATTAGTGAAGGAGCTCTTCAGTGCAAATAACAGAATCATAAGCCAGTGCAAAATAGTATGACTCTACTCAAATCAATAATCAAGTGCCAAGTTACTCCAGATGAGCAACTGCCACATCTGGTATGCTTGATAAATTACAGTGCCAAGGTCATAAATCGTAAAGGAGGAGCTTATGTATCGGTACAGGCCAACCCAGCTCATTCATGAACGACTACACACAGCAGTTAAAATGGAATTAAACTGTACCTTTTCATAAATGAAACTATGGATTGAAATTACTTTGGGCTGGCATCATTCAATATTATTGACGTGAAAGAATACAGTTGAAACATAGTCTGGTCAACATTTTCAATTAGGTATATTGAAAATATTCCTGGGCCTTAGAGCAACAGAAAAGTATTTATGAGAACAGAAGATTTCTATTAAAGTCTCTGGCCAGTGTTGAAAATGCTTGTAAATCACACCAGCACTGAATAGTTGTGTGCATTGTGTGGGTAGGAAAATTTGATGGAGTGGACACATGCTGGGGCTTATGCTACTCTTCATTCTCCTCCACACTAATGTTACTGAGTATCATATCAAGCAGTGATAAATAAGGGTTGTACAGGGCATTCTAAAAGCAGAATGAAAAGCCCACTTGGTCTTGCAGTCTCTACTGGATGTTTTACAGTAATAGCTGCTCTTAGTAAATCTACTAAAAACTACTTATTTACTAGTCCTGACTCCCGTGTTTTCCTGCACCTTTGTCAGGAGTTCTGAAGGTTTTCCTAGGCACAAGCAACAAAGAGGAGAGAACTGCTACTCTGTCCTTCACCAGACCTCTTCTGGATAGCGCAAAGCCCCTGCAGCCTTACGTATCAGTGCAGCAATTCATCTCAGGTTTTGTAACGAGCACTAGGCCTTTAATGCAACTTTTCCTTGTTGTGCTTTAAGTATCAGAGGCTTATGTAGTTATGAGCTAAAACCCAAAACTCATAAGTACCAAGTCTTCCCATTTATTAATGCAAGACATGATTGTCTATTAGGGAGAATGCACAGTAAATTATTCCTAAAGCTGCAATTAGAATTCAGGGTGCTCCTGGCTCCAGATACCTCTACAGTCAGCACCTTCAATTATGCATTTCTGTATAACATGGTGACAGAGCACTTCATTCTTATACCTCTTATGCCCTCCTTAGCTGCCCCAAAACATACTTGTTTTCCGTCTCTCAAGAAAATTACCTTATTTCAGTGGTTTAACTTGATCTGTTTACTTTGCAACACTTCCCATGTTTCACCTAAGGACAACAAATAGCTTCTTATGAGAAGTTAACTTGATCACTTATGTTTTTGCAATCTATTTTGTGCCACTGCTCTTCCTGTCTAAAACTGTGCAGTCCCATGAAACAACAACAAAATATAATTTATAATTGTGAATGACTCAGGCTTGAGAGGAGGAAGACATTTAAATGCTCAAATGGGGAGAGGTAGGAAAGAGAGGCTCCATATTATGGGAATCCACAGTATGGAAGATGCAGTGATTTTTCATGCCTTAAGCACTGTGGCTTATGAGAAAACACATAAAGCAGCTCAGAGTGCAGTGGCACTCAGAAGCAAGTTTCTGTCTACTCAGAACAAATGTATGCTGCAGGTTTGCTACGCTTTTGCTAAGCACACATACACACAAATAAAAATCAACTTGTTTTTACAACAAAATAATCAGCTACAAGCGCAAAACCTGTTCATAAATGCATGTCTTCTAAAGGACTCTTTAAGAACTCCATACAGGGATAGTTTTTACTGAAATAGAAAGGGCGAAGACCATGGGTGCATTCCTTGTCACACGGTTAATGCGGATAAAACATCTCTTTCACAACTGTATAACCTTCAGCAATTTAGGGGAGGTTAGGCACAAATGCTATAAAATAATTTGGTCTTGAAATAGTAACCTTCTTCCCCCCCCCCCCTTTTAGTTGTATGTACCAGGGTAGCTTCTCCACTAAGGCATGTCATCAAACCTGTACTAATACAAAACATGTGCCAGTTTGCTGCCTTCTGAAGATCTGACTCCTCTGTACTGTACTGGAAACAGGTCTGTGATCTCTGCAAAACATAATGTTCTCTTATGTATACACAGATGTAGGCATCCTGCCCCCAGTAACTCACATTTAACAATCTTTTCACCTCATTTATTTTGTCTTCACGGTATCAAAGAAGGCTGCATATCCAGCAAATAGGTGCACCTTGTTTTCAGAGGATGGCCCTTCACAGGGCACATACTACATCCCCAAGGGTGAACAGAGTCTCTATATTTTTAATTTCAATTTGTTTTTTAGAGGAATTATATCCAAACTTGTCTTTCCCAGTGCAGTTGGAACAGACACAGGGATTCACAGGTACAATGGGAAGATGCAGTGTGTAGTGACAGTATGACAGTAGTCACACTCAGTACCCTCTCTCTCTGCTTCCCCAGGGATGATGAAAAGCTGTGCACTCCCTTACGTTACATTTCAAAAACCCAGACAGAAGAGAGAAGGGCAACAACCTGTGTGTCCTGCTCTCTACAATGATGGAGGATAGAGGTTTCCCCTGCTTGTCGGAGTTTGAAATGGACCAGATGCATCATCTCACTTTTGGGGAGAGACATCATCAAGCCTCCACACATCAGACAAGAGAAGACCTAAAAAGTCCTTTAGGGAACACATGAGGAAGGTCCTGAGGTGAAAAAAAAATAAAACAAAGAGATGACAATCCATTACTAGCTCCATGCATTGTTCTCTAAGGACAATTGCCTGGAAGTGCTATCTCCAGAGTGCATTCAGAGAGGTTGAGAAAGGCAGAGAGGTCTCCCAAGACAGCTCAGAGACAACGTGGCTGGACACAACACCTCAATACAGCACAGTCAGTCAGACCTGCCTTTCCTCTGGGCTTCCTGCTCCTGGCACAGCACAGGGGCTAGACCACATCCAGCACTAACCTTGCATTTCTGCACTGCACTGCAGCAGCTTGTGGCAAGAGATCTTTATCACACCAGTGCATTGGCTTTCTCCTCATTTTTTTTGTCTCATTCTGCTAAGGCACCTACTGTGCAAGCAAGACAGATGAAGATCAGAACAAATTCTGGGGTATCCTTAAGTACAAAACCCAGAGCCACTGTACACTCAGATGGACCAACCTTGCTCTCTCTATTGACTCTCACAAGGTCACTGTGCTTTGGAGTTTTAACTGGCATGCCAAAAACCTGGAACTGTACCTGTCCTTTATAGGATCTTTTCTCAGATGGCTCTCACATGTCTTTATAAACTTTATTAAATGAGTGTATAAATCACCCTCTCCACCACCGAAGTACAGCCATCTCTGGGATGACACATAGCAGCTGCTGTAAAATCAGACTACAGCTCCATACCACAGATTAGGGCAGCAAAAAATGTTGCATGAGGCAACTAAAACGGTTGGAGGAAGGAAAGAGGACATGGTGAAGAGCATTTTGTAGCTATAATTACCTGAGTATAAATTTGGCTAAAGAGGGTACAGATCAACAGTTGTATATCTGCAAATCAAAGCAGTCTTCCACCACCTGTCGTAACAACCTAACTGTACCATTCTCCACGTTTTGGCCTTCTAAATCCCTTCCTTTCTGAAAACTGCAAAGCACCTTGATAAGAGCAAAGCTGATGTGCTGAGTACAAGCAATAACCTAATCAAATTTCTTAGCAACTGACTTTATAACTAACTGTGAGTCTGTAGCTGCTGTGTCCCCTCCCTTCCTCTCCCTTGCATGACAACTCAACAGAGCATCTATATATACCCAGTTTTAAAATAGCTTCTGCTCCCATAACTTGCAAACCGTTCCTATAGATCTTATTTTCTAGGCTAAAAGTAGTTAATTACAGTCACTAACGGGACTGAACTGCTGCACCTTTTTCTTTATTCTGGGATGGTCTCCTTGAGACACGCATTATCTCCACTAAAATCATGAGCTGTTTATAATAAGAAATCTTATGAAAGATGGGCCTGTACAGATAGAGCTATGAATTTCCTGGTACCAAGGACAGCAGATGAATAATTATATTTCTCTCCTTCTTCTCTTTGGCCATACAGCCATATATGTAAGTACAGGGAAGTGATTTAAATGGTACTTCCAATGAATATATGACACAGGACAGCATGGTTTGGAATGACACCACCAGTTTGGGCTGAGGCACTACACAGATTGTGTACAGTGCTGACCTGAAAAATTAATTCATTTCATTTGAGTGCCATCTCTCTACACCAAGTTTTAGTTCCTCTGCCACAAGTGCCCCTAGCTCTACGGTCTTTCCCAGATACTACAAAATCTGAAATTATTAGCAAAATTTTCCTGTTAGAAAACCAAGAGAGTCAAGCATTACAACTTTCAATCAGATTATTATGGAAATACTACTAATAGTGAGTGACAGCTCAGACAGACAATATACAACATAGGCTCCATTTGGTTCTCTAGTTTAGATCAGGAGTGCACTCACATGCAAGTGTCTTGCAGTGATTCACACTGCAGTTGCCTAGTGCACTGCAATGGCTCTTTTAACAAGAACTAAACCAGGATATTGGCCCAACAGCTAGGGGCAATTTGGTACACAGGGCTAAACTCAAGGTAAACCAAAATAAACCCCAACAAACCCCAACCCCTAAGGTCCGTATATTCTGCACTCAGTAGCTAGGTAGCAAATATGTGCCTACAGGAGCACCCTACTTGTTAATGTAGACACAGACGTATACACAGTCCTCCTATGTTAAAAGTTTGTAAGAAGTTGGCCACTTAGCAGCTGCTTGCAGTCAGCTTTCTATGCACTTACATGGAAAAGTTTACTAATTCATATCTCCATCTACAGACACATATGAATGCATCACATACCTATCATAGTGGATACCTCTCCCAGCAATTTCACTTTGGCTCCTTAGGCTGTCAATTTCCAGGAACTGGTAAGCAAATGAACCATATTTTCATTGGGGCTGCATAGTAGGAGTTTCCATGTGCAACTCTGCCATCAGTGTTGACCAGTAAACTGCACATACTCCAGGCCAAGTTGCACCTTCATATCTTTGCAGGCCTTAAGGAAGTCCATGGCAAGGGGGTTGGAACTAGATGATTTTAAGGTCCCTTCCAACCCTAACTATTCTATAACTCAGTTGAACTACCCAGATGCAAAGGCATAATTAGGTCCAACTTACTTGAATGAAACAAGTAAATGTGCTCCTGCTGGAGTGTTGTAGAGCTAATAAACTAAGAATATAATCCAAGCCCTATAGGTTAGAACATAATGCACCAACAGTTTCACTGTATGAAGTTAACTCACACCAGAGGTATGAAGTATGCACCAATAAAAGCTCTGTAGATCAGACTGAACAGTCCTAACATCAACTGCTGTCATTTATCTGCACCCTCAGAGCAAAATCACTCTTATCCAGAGAACCACCACACTCAGAATCCCATCAAGCAAGACAAAATAAGACATTTTCTGTGTACACAAATCCTAGGGTTTACATTTACACAAGCAGAAGGAGGGAAGCATTAGCTTTTGCATTGGCACATGTTGCATAGTCGAGAATTTTCTATTACCAGCAAAGCAGCAAACTATACAGCCCTCCTCTTGTTCTGTAAGTACAACACAGAGGATGGAATGCAAAAAAAGTGTGAAACTTTCAAAAATTTATAGTAAAGGCTTTCAGCATGCAAATCCAGCAGCTAAAATCCTGCAAGACAGCCATGCCTGGTGTCATTTTATTCCTGTCAGCTTCGTGATCCATTATAAAAGCATTCATGAATAGAAAAAGACCCTTGATCTGAATTTGCATAACTAAAAACTTGTGCAAAGTGTAGGGTGAAAGAATGCCTACTGCATGGTCTGCCAGATACAACAAATATTTTCAACAGTTATCTAGGAAACATAAATACCCTTGATAAATACAGATAGTGAAGGAGAAGTAATGTGAGCATAGAGAATTAGATATTGTGATTTGTTCTTTTTTCTTTTGTAGCATACACATATACTCTGTTGCTGAAGAAAAAAAATAGTATGAACATATAAAGCAAAACTCTGCAGTTTATGGCTTGTAAGAAAGACTTTTAAGTCCTTACAAAGACTAGTAAATAAAATTGACCACAAAAACAATAAAAGTATCTGGACAAGAGGAAAAAAAATAGAAATGTGTAGTTTTGGAGTCTGAGAACAGCTGATTAATTTCAATAGCGCAAAATATTTTGTAAATATTAAGCTTTCACTATGAAACAAAATTTCTGGGCCATCTCTTCAGGTGCTGTAAAGGGACACTATTTAAGCTTCAAAAAAAACCTAGACAATATATATTCATTTAGATTTTTTTTTGATTGAAAATATTAATAAAATAATAATATAGGCATATTTAACTGAGACAAATAGGCATGTGCCACAGTGGCATGACAACATTCACATTGTCTTGCTCCCTGCATGAAGCTCCATACCACCACATCGTACTCACATGTTTTGCTGAGAACACATCAACCTCCTGAAGAACCTTCTCCTGGCACTCTGGGTTGGTAGCTAGTAAGTATGTGGCAAAGGACAGTGTGCTAGTGGTGGTCTCATACCCAGCAATCAGGAACAGGAAAGCTTGGCCTGCTATCTCATCCTCTGTTAGTGTCTTCTGAACCTTTTCAGGTGGGGCCCTGCCAGCAAGAGGCACCTTGTTCTCTCTGGAAGCAGCAGATGGACTGATCACATCAAAACATCCAGCTGCTGGGGAGTCAGCTGAGTCACAGGAGTCGAGCATCCACTGGAGAAAATCTCTGCGCCTCTGCAAAATACAAAATGAGAAGAAGAATGAATGAAGAGCAATGCCTTTACCCATGGAGGGTTGAAGGAGAGAGCTATTTCCTATTTATACTGCACTTGGCTCCCAGAGAATGGCCACTAGCCTTTCAGTTAATGAGGAGACTTCTATAAATCATTTGGAAATGCTCCACTAAGAGCCTGTCACCGCTTTCTTCCCAGTGAGATGAGACTGATTTGCTCCCAAACATAACAGGTATATATTTTCACTGAGGACTGGTAATGGCCAGCTCCATATAGAGCTTCTTTCATTCTCGGGGTGAGTTCTTGGCACTTGCTGGAAATAAGATGATTGACATAGTCATGGTACAGTCCCATGTGTGCCTGCCAAGTGGCAGTGGCACAACTTATGCTTGTTGGAGGTTGGCCCATCTGCTTGGAGGCACCATCTTCATTTGTTCACATGGTCCAAAGCATGAAAGTCACCATCTAGGCTTAGGGCTGTATCTACAATATTAAAAAAATAAATAATTTCTGCACTATCTTAACAAGACAGAATTGGAAAATGGCAAACCAGTAAACGGGTGCATCTTTTTATGACAAAGAACACTTACGAACACTTGTACCAACACAGCATTTCTTTACAAAAGTATCTTTAAACATATTTGCAGAAATACATTACAATAAGTAAGCATTTTCTACCATAAAACCTATTTGGGTGGCTTCTCTTTGTAAAATGCCCACTGAATGATTCTACTGTTATAAAAATTATTTTTTTCAGGCAACTTTTTGACAAAAAACCCTTCTAATAAACAGACCTTTGGACAAGAGTGAATTGAGTCCAAACAAGTCTGGACAGCAAGTTTGATTAGGCTTTGAAATATAACCCAAAAGGTTTGAATTGACTTTTGGGAATGGGCATAATAGAATTGCGCTGAACCTAAGCCATAAGGCTATGTGATTGATTTTCAATTCCACAAATACAAACAGAATACATGAAAGCTCTAGGTCTTAGAAGTGACTGCAGTGCCAGAATATGACAACTTGTGCAGTGGGATGGACAAAAGAAGGGACTGAACCTCTCTTCAAGAGAAAAAAAAATGCTGTAAAGCTGCATTTGTCAGTTAAAAAGAAATCATTTGAATGATTTCTTGGATCTGATCATTGAGAGATAAAGTAGAAAACAGGACAGCCAGAGAAAAAGACAGGCAAACACGGAAAGAGTAAAGAAAGTCTAATTAATTATAAATGTGAAAGGACTGTACCAGATTATTTGCTTTCTTTCACACGACATGAGAAAAGAGAGCAGTTAAGACAACAAAAGAGGAGAAATACTTAATGTCCTGCACTTAGCTCTGCTGCCAGCAAACTGTTCTGTCTGATCTACACACAGACAGAAATGGTTATTTTGAGGTTTGAGTAATAGAAGGGATTGGCACACTGACTTTACAACAGGCACACTGATTTTTTAACAGCTCCTTCCCTCCACCCCGCAGAACCTTTTCATTTTGCACATGTACATTATGCACCTTGTACCCATGACCACAGAACATCTTGCACCCATGACTATAGTGCATCTTGTACCCTGGCACACCCAAGAATCAGTGATCAAGATAGTAGCTAACGTCAGTCACTGCATGCTGAAGGGACTCTAACAAACTGGCCAGTCAGACTGCATACCTCCAAGGCATAGAATACATGCTTTTCCCCTTGTAAGTGAAGGCACACAAAGCAATATCATACACGTTATGCTCAGCAAATGAGCTCCTGCTCTGAAAATACTTCCTTGTGCTTATGCTTAGCTAATATTTCCATATTCAAATTGGCCATGCTTTCTTGGTCTCTCATTTCTAATATAGCAAACCCAAAGCTGGAACTGTCCTGCCACAGTCATCCTTCTCCAATGTGATAGTATACCTCTGCTCTTTCATGTTCCTCCAGACTGGAGGAAATAAGATTTCATGTGTACTTCAGCTCTGCATAGCTAAAAATTTCATGTAACTTCTCCAGGAAGGGCTTTATTCACTTCCTGGGAGTCCATGTACTTGCATAACTCAGAGTCTAAGTCTGGTATAACCTAAAATACAGGGACTTTCCTTGCAAATTTATTTGGATTAGGCCATTTTTTAAATAAAAAAAAAAAAATAAGACAGTCCAGTTCCAGCGTGTTCATTAGTGTGTGTATAAATTAGTCTGGTGTAGTAATGAACTGCATCTGTAGAGATACTCCTTTTTATTCAGAAGACTAATTACCATCACCAAAACTACCTTTATAACATAGAAATATGTAATTACATTCATATTCAGTGGAGTTGTAACACTGTAACATACTGTAGTTCAAGTGGTATAACATTTGGTATGGTTCTGCATTCATCCCAGTCTCTGAGGGTTTGCAATTCCCAGTCACGAGCTGTTAGATGAGTCTGGTCTTACATTTAAACAATACATGCTCTGGAGACCCAATAAGATGTTTCTCCAGCCTCAGACAAAATCAGGTTCCGGCTTTATACAAAACATCTGGTTATTGTTATGATAGTAAAGTACTAATCATAATGACTAGTGAATAAAATTTCATTCATGGGAATTTTTGCTGAAAGCAAACTTAATGAATGGTAGCACAAGTGCATATTCCCAAGAACGTGCTCCAAAATGCCTCTGTGGCCATTTTGAGGAGCTCTTTTTATTACTCACATAATATGTTTGGTTAGGAATTTAAAAGCTTGCCTTGCTGCAGAATCTGTTTATAAGGTCACCCTATCAAGAAACAACTAGATTCCTTATCTGCAGCAAGCAATTTGTTCACAGGTGAGCAGGGCTTACTAAATGCAATGGCTTCATAAACAATCTCACAAAAACAACATTCATATATAAAAATTACTTGAATAATAGCAGGGGGAAAAACCCCAACATATAAAATTAGAAAGATACAGGCTTTTTTCAAGATAATTGTGCAGAGTAGAAGGGGTTATATTTTCGCAAAGCTTCCTTATGGTTCATTCTACTTCACTTTAGGCATCAGTACAGAATGAAACATAAAAAATCGTCATCAACCCAAGCGAGAGAAAAGATTTCCAGGGTTATAACCAGTCATAATGAAACTTATTTTTCTTCCGCACCATCAGGATGGAAAAATCACTCTGACTCAAAAACCTAACAATGGCAATAGAGACAAACACTAACATAAACCCAAATATAATTGGATTGTTAAGCGCTGGAAATGAGGAAAAGGTATCTCATGAAAATTCACAGGGGTTTTCTCTACTTTGGTTGACAGCAGGAGGAAAAGAAAAGGTTTTTGTTTTTTTTTTCAGTTTGACAACAGACCAGGTACTGACAATGTCACTGCACAAAAACATTCTCTGGTCATCACATACAGCTGCCGGCTTCCTTTTTCCACTGGGAACATTTGTTTGATTTTCCTCACGAAAAGCAGAAGCAACAAAAAGAAGACAGCCTCTGTCCTGTCCTCTGACACTTGCATAGTTATATTACAATAACCACAGAAACAAGTTCCCACTTCAAAAGAATGGTGTGTCAATGCAACTGATTCTTGTTTTGCCCCCATACAACACAGAGCCTATCATTAAGCTAATGAAAACTGAACGGAAAGCTATTTGAAAAAAATAAAAATCTAATTTGAATGCAGTATGGGACAGGGTGCATGTCTAACTTGGTGATGACACAGACATTCCCTTTGAAATATATAATAAGACAAGCCCCGCGTACAGCTTCCCCAAGATAGACATCTTGCAATATATTTCCTGACATCAGTGTTCTGGGCTGTATCATTCTTCTCATTAGCCTCCTTAAACATCACCTGGCCATGCAGAGAAATCATTCTGCACAGAACCGTAACGAGCTGGCTACGTGCTACAGGCTGGAAGAATAGATGCATGCTATACTGGGGAAGACCAATCCGGCAGTATCTATCACCCCTCCTCAAATCACTGCTTTTAAGTTTTGCAGCTGTCAGAAAAAGAGAGCTATATCTCTCATATGTGTGATCTATCGTGACTTTTCTCATAGGAGGCAAGGGTCCTGGGAGCGGGGGATGTCTCCAGCTTCTTCCATCCTAAACAAGGAAATGTGCTTTCATATGTAAGCCTGACATACTAGCTGACCTTTAAGCAAATTCATACTGCTTTGGGATACAGAGCACTCTTAGGTTACACTTTTAATAGAGAGATTGAGCCATTTTCTACAAGGTGAAGTCAAAAATTACTTAAGGAAGACTACCAAATGTGTTGAAATTTTTGTTATTAATGTTGAGATTTCTGTTGTGCTTTCTGCAAACGCTCAAATTTCACAACACGCTTGATAGTTCAGCTCCCCATTTTATGTTCAAAATAGACCAAAACTATGAAAGGTAAGCTAAAGATGGATCAAAGAATCAAACTAGATGACGTAATTGGTTGGTATTCTGTAATGCACTGTCTGTGCTGCAAAAGTAGCACAAATGTGATGTTGCTAATATATATATATCATTCTCAATAAACTGTGCAGACTCTCCTAGCCTTTCTCAAGTGCTCTGATGGCAGCTCATGAAAAGCAGAAGCTAAGCCTCAGGAATCTTTATCCAACAGGTAGAAAGTCCTTATCTCTCATTATTTCAGTTTCTACAAACTGGTACAAACACTTCTACATTAGTTTACCACATCAATTATGCATGTTTGATTTAGCAACCATCTTCTTAGGTGAGACAAACCTGTGTCACCCTGAAGTTACCAGCAAAGCACCATGGCAGCTACCTAGATCCTTCTGAAAAAGAAGCACATAATACAGTCCCACTAAAACTATTATTTTGCAAAACTTCTTTGAAAGAATCAAATTCAACCTCTCCTTACCACTTGCAGGTTTCATTTAGTTTCTCAGTGAAATCCCAAAAAAGCCAGTGTGCCTGCTAATGCATACAGTCCCAAAACATTTCAGAGTGGTCGTCCTTTGGCCTTGTGCTTGAACACAGAAACTGAGATTAACTGGGAGGCCAGAGCTGACAGCCCATAAATTTGTGCATTTGAAGGTTGTGGCCTTGATCCATACCAGGGACAGGTAAGAGAAATAGGGTTATTTAGTCTGGAAAAAAGTAGTCTCAGGGAGAACCTTATTGCTCTCTACAACTACCTGAAAGAAGGATGAAGGGAGAAAGTAGCCGGGCTTGTCCTAAGGAACAAGTGACAGGACAAGAGGTAATAGCCTCAAGCTGTGCCAGAGGAGGTTTAGATCAAATATTAGAAAAAATGTCTTCACTGAAAGGGTGTTCAGGCACTGGCACAGGCTGCCCAGGGCAGTGGTGGAATCACTGTCCCTGGAAGTGTTTAAAACCATGTAGATGAGGCCCTCAGTGACCGGTTTAGTGGTGGACTTGGTAGTCCTGGTGTAAAAGTTGGACTTGATGATCTTAAAGGTCTTTCCAAACTTAGATGATTCCGTGATACTCTCAGGAGCAATGTCCAGCTTTGGAAGGACCTGAAGTCTGTTGAACTGTAGCATACAGCCATTGCTCAAAAGTGGCAGGGACCCTTTCAGTCTGGCAGAAAAACCCTCTTTTGTTTGCATTTGTTAACAACAGCTGATGAAACCACTGTAATGTTGTTATTGTATATGGGCTGAATATCTGAGGGCAGGCACATCTTATAAGGCAATATAACTTGCATTAAAAATCTGAGTAAATTTAAAGCAATAAGAAAAATATATTCCTGAGTGCCATGCAGAAAGCCAAGCAGGCTTTCACCAGCCTGGCCTGATCTTAACATTTGTAGAGAAACCCCACACTGAGAAGGTTTTGTATAACTTTGGACATATTCTGGTATTTTCATATATTATCATCACTAAACTCCTACGTGAGTTTCTGGCAGTAGTTCAAAGCAATGAGGGAGCACTGTGAGTATTCAGTGGCACCCCATTTGGTATCAGAAGCCACAGAAATGCCTTTGCTTTCTACTTGAAAGAAAAAAAAGGTCTCCTTACAATAGTGCGGCAAAAATGCTACATGAAATACTGAGCATGCCTGGAAGGGACAGGAACATCAGCAAACTGATGAAAGCACCTGAGCATGGAAAGTATGCAACTTGGCAACAAAATCAGTATTCTGTGGCTGACCAATGCTCTTTAACATAGATAGATAGATAGATAGATAAAATCATAGAATCATAGAATAGTTAGGGTTGGAAAGGACCTCAAGATCATCTACTTTCAACCCACCTGCCAGGGGCAGGCACATCTCCCACTAAACCATGCCACCCAAGGCCTTGTCCAACACAGCCTTGAACACTGCCAGCGATGAAGCATTCACAGCTTCCCTGGGCAACCCTCACTGCCTCACCACCCTTATGGTAAGCAATTTCCTCCTCAGAACCAATCTAAACTTCCCCTGTTTAAGTTTAAACCCATTACCTCTTGTCTTATCACTACAGTCCCTCATGAAGAGTCCCCCCCCAGCATCCCTATAGGCCCCCTTCAGATACTGAAAGGCTGCTATAAGGTCTCCACGCAGCCTTCTCTTCTCCAGGATGAACAGCCCCAACTCTATCATCCTATCTTCATAGGGGAGGTGCTCCAGTCC
>JASSUY010037824.1:0-84670 GCA_032466535.1 Forpus xanthops | reverse complement strand
TTACTGGTGGTAGCAGTAGTGATTTATGTTATACCTTAGTTACTAAACCGTTCTTATCTCAACCTGTGGGAGTTGCACTCTTTCGATTCTCCTCCCCATCCCCCGGGACTGGGGAAGAAAGAGGGGGGAGTGAGTGAGCAGAACTGTGTAAGGGCCTTAAACCACAACATCATGTTATTTCCATGTGATGGAAACACAGCTGATCCTGAGATGATGATGAAACCTAATGTTTTAGCAAACTGTTATGGACCAGATCTCAAGGACAGAGAATTCCCAGACAACTAATAGTTGACTTGAAAAAAATAAAGAACAGGGAAATGAAAATTATCAAGAATATAAGGTATTACAGATCCTTAATCTTAGAGGAAAGTATTCATTTTTACACATAGAATTAAAGCATTCTGATAACTTGCAATGCAGTTAAATATAAAATCTGTACTAATCACATCTAAATCATGTTCTTACACTGCTTATTAAAATATGTACGTGTGTAGTCTGTAATATGAGTTATGCAACTATCACCACTATCACTTTTACAACTGAATGCAATAGGGAAATGGAGAAATCCAGGTCCAAAATGATGATGATAACAACAACCTACAAAATAGCGTTTCATAGTTAACACACTTCAGAGTGAGAATTTTCTACAGATAGCCTACTGGAGATAACAAGTATCCAGAATAATTTCTGAAACAATGTATTTAGCAGTAGGTGGATAAAATATGGGTAAAAGCCAAGAAAAGTAGCATTTAAGTTCTGAACAATATGTTGACTCTCACGTATATGACTCAGTATCACTGCAATTGCTTATTAAAACATCTCAAAACAACAACAAAAAATCATGCCTCATTTTGGTTAACTGTGCTCTTTTTTCCAAACTGGATATAACATTTATGGTAAGCATAATCTAACTGATGGTTATGAAATGATAAGACCATTTAGACAGATGTCTGATTCTCCATGGACATTTTTTCTCCAGGAGAAACAAGAAAAGCCTGCAGCCTTAACTGTCTTTTCTGAATTTATGGTGGCAGAACTGTCCATCTGGATTAGTGTCATCTGCCCTTTTAGAAAAAAAAAAAATCAGTGCCTGTAAGGTTTTCAAAGATAAATTATCTATGTGAAGGGAAGATTCTATGTCAACCTACTGTTCATTTGGGTGTTCTTCTATTAAGACAAACTCAAATGAGAGTTTTCCCCAAAAACAGAATTATATTTAAAACTTTCATCAAAACTATCCACTAAAAATTTGAAAGCACCAAACGTCACTATGTTTAATACTCCACAAACAGTCCTTCAAAGTCATAAGGTCTTCCTAAAATGAGCTAGCTTAAAAGAAAACAACAAGGCAAATACATTATTGCAGCTGTGATACTTTGACAGAATCACTGGAGCTGTCTTGGAGAAGTGGAACTCAGTAATGTGGAGCAGTTTTCAAATACCTATATAGTCCATTGCAGAAGTAATGCAAAGCTGAAATAACATAATAGACCCAACCTTTCTTTTTCTAAAGACAAGAATAACAATTGTTAAATAACTTGCTTGCTGGTTCACAATTTCTAGTTAAATAACACAGACGAAATTATTTTCACAGAACAAGATTCTACCACCAGATCCACCACAAAGGATTATGTTATGAACATGCTGTAAAAACACTAGTTCACAAGTTCAGGCTGGTAATACAATTTATCACATGTACAGATGCACATAACAGTTGTATGTCACTTCATGTGCTATTTCTCTCCCTATGCTAATGCAATGAATTAAATTCATTAACAGTAAGATGACACAAATAATATTCTAGTAAAGGATGACGGGGTAAGACTGCACAACATGGATGGCAATGTGCTACTTCCTTCTAGCAGAGAATCATACATGTTACACTAAGCAACGAAGGACAAGTTAAATGCCTGTCCATTCTTGATGTTGCAGGAAAGATCATCAGGTTCTAGCAGTAATGTGAATACAAAACACAAGAAATTAGCACAAGCTCTTCTTGTTCTGTTTGACTAGTTACTCTCCATTTCTACAGAGAGAAAAGAAAAAAAGGATCTCATAAGAAGGGATTTTTGAAGAACTACAGGGAGAGGCAGGAGGGGGTAGAAGAGAAAGAAACAAAATCTATTAATTACAGATTTTCATCAGCAGTGGATTAGATGTCTCATCTTCTTTGAAAGTTCTAATTAACTGAAAGCAATAAGCACTAGTAATATAAATAAAAAGAAAGAATGTAAAACTGGGTTAAAAGGACATTACCATTTTCCAAGTAACACTCTTAACCACAGAACAGCTAATGTTCTTTTAATAATTTATCTCTTCACATATTGACTCCCCATGGCATCCAGTTAAACAGAAGAGGATAAATTAACTTAAGCTCTTTGCACTTCCTGTGAAATAAGCATGCTTACTTGTGGATGAAAGAATATAAACAAAACAGAGACATAAATCAATATTTTAATTTTTAAGCTTCCTAACTTCCAAAAATTACACTTTGGTATTTTTTTCACTTTCAAATTTTTAAAATGCATTCAAAACTAATAAAAATAATTCAAGAGTGTGGTGTGAGTTGGTACAGTAAGCAGACTATTTCAACATCAGCTTCTTATATTTGAAAACTCAGTATTTCCCATTATGAGATGGCCTACAATAAATGAGCAGTCATTGCAAAAGCTCTAAACAATAAATTCAAAGAGCCAAATATAATCTCATTTTATGTCTTCAGCAGCTGACATGTCCTATGCAATTTGTGGTATATACTGAGATTATGCAGAAATACTTCCTTTTGCTTTCAGATGTATATGCAAAGGGACAGAATTACTGATATGTAGTTTTGATTTCATGTTGGTGTAGCAGGATACATGAATTGAAAGAAAAGTTTTTTGTTTAAACTGATTTACATTGTTGGCTAATTTAATTTTTACAATGAAAGGAACTATAAATGTTATTTACGCCCATAATAATGAAATAACAAGCTGAATTATTGTACAGCCATCAGTCCTGTATACTTTCCTGGTTTGAGATTCAGATTACAAAAAATACAAATTCAGTTTTTTAAAAATAAATCAAACCTTGCCTTCAGATGTGCTTGCTGTTATTATTGCTCATAAATAGCTATTTATATCAAGTAAAATGCCTCAAATAGCCATCTCCCTTCTATATTAAAATAGGGTACTTTCCTTACGAGAATTTGATATGAGAATGTCAGGAAGAGTTACATTTCTCACTCAAAAATAGAAAGAAAGGAGAAAAACACCTAAAAACTGAAAGATTAATTCCAATTTTATCAATGGCCTTCAACACAGGCTGAAGGAAGAAGAGCTTATTAGCAGTGTATAAGGAGAGTCTTGAGAAAAATTTGTCTTCAACTTTGATACTGGACAAATCACAAATTATCATTCCTCTATTACTAATAATTTGCATAATTATTGACAGTAAGTTTGAGATTGCTGGAGTCACAAAGGTCTTAAAATAGAAAAAAAAAACAACACACAAAATCAATTAGCTACCTCTCCTGGTACTTATTCAGCCGAAACTTCATAGAAAGAAGACATGACTTCAGTATAACTGCTATTTTACCTTCCTTAACAATCTGAAGAGTAATTTATATATGAAAATGCATTCACTGATCTAGCGATTCTCTAAAGGCAATTCAACAATCATTTTACTTGCTGGTCTACAAAAAATAAAAAAATAACTGAATTGTAGCACAGTTCTGAAAAAAAAAAAAATCTACATTTTCACATATATGCTTTATGTAAGTAAAGACACCTGAGTACACCATGTACAGTGGTACAAGAAAATGGATCTTACCACTGCAGCTGGCACTTGATGCATTTTTGCAGCTGGGGTTCCGGGGCGTGGGTAAAATTGATTAATAAACAAGCTTGGAAATCTGTACTGTTCTACAAGTTTCACTGTTTCTTGAAAATCTTCATCAGTCTCTCCTGGAAAACCACAGATGATGTCTGTAGCAATTGTTATTCCAGGCACTCTGTAAAGAAAGTAAAAATGAACACTGAATTAAGGACATGTAAAAAAAAGTTTTGCTCCCTTAAAAGCCAGTGTAGACTTACAACACTTAACTTGAGCTATAGAAATTAAGACCATTTGGTACTTGGCCAAGAGCACACAGAAGAAAGATATTACAACAAATACTGGATTAGGAGTGTGACAGAAAGAAGAAAACATCTGGACTAACTCCTCCTTCATTTGAAATTATAGGTGGTCACCAGAGCTTGTAAGTTTCTCAAATTCTGATTAACCCACAAAATTTACAACTTCTGAGAATTACCCGCCAGAATTTGTAAACTACTTGATGTTTTATAATGCTGTTATCGAAGTAGAATAGGAATTCCAAAAGCAGGGACTGGCATGCAATATAAGACTGCAGTTTTGAACAAAATTGTCTTTGATGCCAATGACATCTCTTAGTCACAAGTTAATGTCTAATTCAGTACTCCATAAGATCAGCCTATGCCTTGCTTTAAAAGGAAAGCAAAATACTTAAGTTTACAAATGCACAGGCACTAAGCTTTCTTGTTATTTAGCAAAGTCAACATTTCCTAACTCTTCCACTTGGATTGAATATGCAGAACCCTTACATACAGCATCTTTAGAGACCCTGGCCAGCAAATACAGCCAACAGACATAGCAGGGCGCACAGAAGAGGATGAAGTAAGGGGGCCTCAGTTGAAATCATGCCATAGTATAAATCTTCGACATAGTGATCATGTGCCACTGAGCATTTCCCCAGTAGATGCTGGAATAGCTGTCTGTTCTGGGGTTGAGGCATGCACCTAGACTGAGTTTTGAACAGTGGATGCAGCCCTGCAAGTGCCTCAGGCTGCAGGGGGTCCCTTGAGGCTCTCTCTGATGTCAGGAGAGATGGCCCTTTGTCTTGCAGAAGCTGTGATGTCTTGGAGTTATGGAGGAAGTCAGCAGGCTGTGAAGTGTGAGAGAACATGAAAGGGAGATAAACAGGATGTTCTCTGCAACTCTACATCTTGAAGAACCTCATCTCACATCTGCAGTAGAGAAGCAAGTATTGTCAACCCCCACTACCAATGGAAGTGAAACCTCTGGAGAAAGGGAATGATGGAAGCTGGTGACTTCTGACACTGAAAGGAAGGATCTACACCACCTAAGGGCTTACAATTGCAAAATATGTTACTGTCCTTGAGGTTGAGAGCCAGATGTGCTGACAAGCAAAATATCTGGTCTACCCAGCCTGTAAACCATACAAGACTACCAGGAAGAAGTAGCAAGTCATTGTAATGGGTGACTCCCTGCTCCAGGACACAGGCACCCATCTGTCAACCCAACCAATCACCTAGAGAAGTTTGCTGTCTGCCAGGGTCCAGGGTCGAGGATGTTGTGAGGTTCATCTGTCCCTCTGACTGCAACTCCCTGTTATTTTACGTACGTACGAATGATACCGCAAGTGGAAACCTGAGCAGTATTAAAAGTGACTATAGACCTCCTGGGGGGACAGTAGTCAAGAGCATGGGGGCTCAGGTGTTGCGCTCCTTGTCAGGAAACATTTTTTTACTGAGTGTGACAGAGCACTGGCACAGGCTGCCCAGGGAGACTGTGGAGTCTCCCTCCTTGGAGATACTCAAAAGCTGCCCAGATGCAGACAGCAATAGGCTCTAAGTGACCCTGCCTGAACAGGGAGGTTTGGAAAAAATGGCCACCAGAGCTCCATTCCAACCTCAACCCTTCTGTGATTCTGTGATATAGCTCAAAAAATGAGTCCTACAAGATTACTGCACAGTATTTACAGAGCACTCTGCAGGCTCCAGGAGAGAAAAACTCCAGTTTCCAAATCTGACACCTGACCACTGCCCTATGAGAGACTGTGAAACCACTACACTGCTTTGTATTCATCATGCCTGTGTAAAGCAGGAATAGTGATAAGCCTCTTCTGCAGAGAGGCAGAAATATATAGTGCTCAGAAGTGCTCAGTGCTCCCTACTCATACAGATAAGACTGTTTCTGCACTATCAGTAAGATTGATGAACTGGAGAAAATATGATTTATGAGGAAAAGAACCCTATAAAGATATTGGTGGTATTTGACTTTGAGCTGGCCCTGTTTCAAATGAGGGAAACAGTTGAGATGACTTCCAGAGGTCCCTTCCAACCTAAGTAACTCTACAGATCTTAAGTAGGCTACAGGTGAGGGAACTGAGATAGCTTCTTTAAGGGGTGAATAGCATAAAGACTACTGCCACAATCAATGCTTGAATCAAGGCTTCTCTTCCCTTCATCAGGACAAAAGACGGCAGAACTGTGAATGCAAGATAATGAATTTGCATGTAATCCAAAAACGTATTTGAATGGCCATTTTATTATTAGACAGTATATCACCACGTAAAAATTAATGCTGTGGTTAAAGTGGGTGAAGAGTTTGAATACTCTGAATAGCTGAAAGAAAAACTTCCTGCAACAATGAATTCTACTGGACCAGGAGAACCTGTTGGCTAAAGACCCAGGAAAGTGGAAGCAGAGAATATTGCTCTCAGTAACTTGATTAGGTGCAATATTACAGCATGCATAGCTTATGTTCACCACAGTGGCCTTCATACAAACAGTATATGGTAGTAAATATATTTTGTGACTTTTTTAGCTTAAAAAAAACCCACCTTTTTATTTAAGTAAAGCAAATGTCTTGGCCTGGTTTTTTTTTCCACATTTCTGAAATTCTTTCAACTCCTTTTTGAGTTCATAAATTCAGACTCCATCACTTGAGAAGAAGTTAAAATATGGCATTTGAATGCCAAATCAAAACCAACATAAAACTGAACATTTCCAAGGCCTCAGGCCAGTAGTTGTAAGTGGGAAACACAAGCTGAGTGTTGCACAGAACAGCAAAAATCCCCAGAGCTGCTGGCTAAACAGTTTCAATTACCACTGCTTTCTTAAGACTGACAAACTGCAAGATATGAAGTTCTGCTTGATATCATGTAACAATAAAATTCATTAGCTTTAAGGACTGAGTGAACAGAGGAGCACTATATTCTGCAACATGATTTTGTTCACATCGCAAATATATTATGTGGTAATAGTAAGCTTATGGAAGAAAAAGTACATTATAAATCAGTATCACGTAACATCAGCTGCCATTTCTCAGAATATGAACAGAACATTCATTACATTTGACAAAACCATTAAAATGAAGTTATTTTAACCATTTTAATGACACTATTGGCAACAGTCAAAGCATTTATTACCAGTGGTAGTAGTAATACCATCTTTTATAAAGGTTTGGTTGTTTCTATAGCAACATGAATTATAAGGTCCAATCAAGCTAGATACAATACAATATGTTCTTTTTCTCTATAACACCAGTTGTCATTCAGTTAAAAGGAAATTACATATTTTTAAAATTCATAAATTCTACAAATGTCTGAACTCCATTTGGTGATAAGGTGTTAATTATCTTAGTAATTAGATTTCTTCCTGGATGGAATTATTAAAGAAAAGCTAGGGTATGAAAAGAGAATAAGGACCAAAGTGTATTCAGCAACAGCAATTAATTACAGTTCAATCCAGTATGACTGCCTGAAATACGACATTGCATAGTGCATTTTTATACCTCTGTTGATTATATTGCTTATAAAGTAGTTATAAAAGGGGGAAAAAAGCATGAGATTTCATTTAGAATAAAACCCAGTTACTGAATAAAAATCAAGCTCTTAGCCTTTTGCAAAGCACTGATGAACATAAGTATAGTTAGTTCCACATGCAAAACAACATTTCTGAATGAAACAAAAGGGGAAAAAATATAATTGGGGAAAAATATAAAACACATAGACACTTGAAATTAAAGAGACCTTTGCTCTGACAGTGAAAGAAAGCAGCACAAAATTCCTTATTGCATAGATTCAGATGTCCAAAATATTATTCTAGCAATGAAATACGATGCAAAATTACACAAGAATGATTTCTTGTGCATCAGCCAATATTAATTTTTTTTTTTTTAAATGAAATGTAGTTTATCTATTCTGAAGTAAATAAAGAACAAAAATGCTGAACATCCTCAGTAAGCATTTTGTAACATTTATTACATAAATGCATTTACAGTAAGTCTAAAAATTCAACTGCAGCAAATGTTTCCTAGGGTCAATAAAGAAACTTCACAACACATTGTTCCATGAACCAAGAATACACAGTGCTCCTTATGAAAGACAAAATGATTTTGAAAATGCTAGAAGCTGCTTCAAGAATACTGAAGTCTAGATGCTCATTATAGCCTAACAAATGGAAGCGGTCAGTCTGTTTCAATGCTTCTAAGCATAAAATGACTTAAACTTTGCCAGCCATTTTAAACTCTCATAATCCTAACAATCTCCTGTGCAATCACTTTATCTAGCAATCGTAAATTTTACAAGATTTCTTCTCTGAAGATGTGCTACTGTCTCCACTCAACTTTAGAAAACAAGAGAAAAAAGAGTCCCTAGTCAACTCTCAATTGAACATTTTACATCGAAACTGTTGAATTACAGAAAGAGATGAATTTGAGGGATACTCAAATTAGATAATACAGCCCTAATACTTTGGGTTCCTCGACATTCTCTCCTATATGTCTTTCTACATATATTGATCCCTTCCACCTATTCAAGCAGATTTACGCTCTGTCGCCTTGAACCAGATCAGCAATTCAAGTACCATCATCTTGAGCAGCTCTGACTATGCGAAAAGAAGTAACTACTTCATCTTACAGTAAAGAAGTGTCCATTTTAGTGTGACGCTGGAAGGACCAGCACACCTAGAAATGAACAAGTGCTGAGAGGACAGATACCCAAAACCTCACAGAAAGTAGAAACAAATGTATTTGAAAGGACACAGAAGAAGTGCAACATTTTAACTATATCTACTGGAAGTGGAACCAAGACAGCCTCCTGGGCCAAAGAAAAATGCCAAAGGAATGCCTGATGCCTGAAAGTAAAGTTGCGAGTAAGTAATGAACGTGCTGTGGGTAACTACAGCCCTGAGAATTGCCTTCTCACAGCTTGCAGGTATTCAAGTTAGCTCTAAACAGGCCCAGAAGAATAAATGAGCCAGAGGTGCAATCTGTGCTAGTACAGCTATGTAGCTCCTGGAGCTCTGCTCAGGGATGTCTATTTGCATATTACTAACCAGCAAGCAGGGCAGACAGACCCTTACAGTGACAACTTTCCTGTTCTTTTCTGCCCAGGGGACTTATCAATGTTAGAGAAAACAGAAACTGAACTAGCAGTAACAGGGAAGTACAGCAGATATTGTAGTACCAGTTACCACAGGCTGATTCACCAACAGAAGGAAGAGAACTCTTCATAGAAGGTAGTTGGGAGTGAAATGCAAAATCCCACGTAATCTGATTTAGGAAAGATAAAAAGTATTAAGCTGTCAAAAATAAAACAACAAAAAAAAAATATTTTCATGGAGCAAGATGTCTAAGGAAACCAGAAGCAAAACTGTGAAGCTTGCTAAGATTCACTTGTTACATGGATCATTTCATGTGACTTTAGTTACAGAAAAGATTTCTTTAGCAACAACCATTACAAACTGAATCCATGCTCAGGGAAGAAATTATGTAAAGGAGCTAAAATTCATCAGCACCTACAGCTACTCATGTGACCACCTGAAATGCTTTTGCATGATCACAGATTCTTCTCTCTTCCCTTTCAGAAATTAACATTTAAATCCAGCAATGACTTAGAGCCATCGACTCTTCACCAAGATCCTCCACCTCTGCCCCCTATATAAAAAAAAATCACTGCATTAGAATATAGCTATCTGAATAAATTAAAAGCACTCTATGTCCTTACAGAAGGCTGCAAGAACTGCCTGGGTAATCTGCTTGAATTAAATTTGAAACAAAAAAAGTGATGACCTAGCAACTTCTTAATTCATAAATTGGAAATCGGCATTGAAAAAATGTTAGTAAAAAATGTGGAATTCTTATGAAAATAAAACTAGCATTCTCTGAAACATTATTCCAGCCTCATACGGTATTTTATAACCTGTCTGCAATACATGCCCATTTAGGGAACCTGCAAATAAGTTAACAGATTAAATAATTTGAAGGTATCTGAGAGTTAAGTCTTTCAAGCATATTTATAGAATCTAACAGGCATTTCAATGTGCTGTTTTGCATTGGTGCTGAAGGAGATGTTTGCATCTTCCCCATGACCACACGCAGTCCTTCCGAGCTCCTTTCCCCACACTCTTTTTTTCTCTACAAAGCCTAGTCTTGTGGAATTCCAGATTTAAACTTGAATTGCTCACTGAGGAGTTATACGAGCTGGAACTAGTGCAACAGAAACAGACTGCTCAGCTGGAAGCACTGTTTCTTTCAAAGGCTAGTAACAACATGAAACTTCACCCTGCCTCTCTCTTGACTACGTGGAGATTAAGCAATGGGAAGATCCCCACAGTTTTAGAAAGGGATCTGAAATTCTCCTGCATTTCTCTCTCTCCAGGGACTAAGGGAATGGAGCACAGCACAGTATACTCCTAATTTAAGCATCTGGAGTTAGGGGAGTAAACGTGAACATAACTTCTGAATCAGTTTATGATTTATCCTAAAACTATGCAATGGATGGACAGACTTTAATAAATGTATACCCACTGACAATGTTATTCTTAGTAATCTTTTCCAAATGCATTTAAAAGTAGAGCAGGATGTTCAAATTCAAAAACTCTATGCCAGGAAAAAGAGCTCTTTTGAAACCTCGTATCAATTGCTCAACCGATTTACACATGGAGTAAAACCGAAAAGTACTTCGGTTCAATGACAATAGACATTTAATTTACATTTGTGTGTGAAGCCTTTTAAATGATAACAGACCAAGTCTTATGGCCAGATATAAACTATTATTTGATAAGACTACTTACCCAAAAGCAGCTATATATATCATGAACACTAATGCTTAAGAAAAAGATGCAGAGAAAACAAGCAGTACTATTAAGTTCACCACAGAACTTACGTCATTAGTTCTTACATGAAATTCTACTTAATGCTGCAATTTCCTTTTCTATCATTATGATGCTCTAGCCACATAATGACAACATGGAAATTTATAAGGAGAAATAGTGTGAGATTTTGCAACTAAGAGTAGGATAAACAGAGAGGATCCAATGATGACTTCTCAAGAAAGATATTTAAAATACTAATATAAAATTTAGCAATAAATAGCATAAATGGCAAAACAGGACAGACTTTTCACAGAATGCAATACAACCTAAAAGAACAGAGAGATGGCAAGATATTGAAGTGAACGTGGCCAGGGAGTCAAACCTCAATAAAATGAACATGAATCATGTAAAAGTAGTACTCTTTTAATTAATTACTAACTCTTCTATAGCTAATATTAATATCTTTGACCTCAAGCTTTGGGTAAGTATAAGGGATCTTATGTTTGCTTCTATCAAATTGTCCATCCGATTGAGCCATTTGATTGGATTTCTATTAAATGTATAATAAACTGTACTGGAAAAACTAAATGTGTACTACATCCACTACTGTCAGATACATTCAGACTGAAAGAAATGGGTGAAAGCTGTGGCCTCACTCTCTAAAAAAGCCACTTATACTCAGTGCAAGAAAATGGTTTCTTTCATAACATATCAGGCTTAAACTTAATTATTTTTAAACTGTGTTGCATAACAGTTATTCAGTCCCTGCGTTTTGATTACTTTTACCAAAGGTAGACCTGTTTGCAGTGCATATATTTCTATTAAATACAATACTATGAGATTCCACCCTGGCACGACACCTGCCAACATCTTTTATTCATGTACGTGTTGCTACTGCAAAGCAAGTGCATTATTTCAAATATTTTAAAATGTTCTCTATTACTGCCTAACACAACTCCAGGTTGTCTCACAAATGAGTTCTTCACCTTGCAGTCTGCCTGCATTAAAGTGAATATAACTTTATGTTCTATTGTTTTTAAAAGTGCGTAATGGCTAAATTTATAAGTCGACTCACTTGTTCACTTTCATTCAACTACTGAAACATTGAATGCTAGTAAACATTTAAGTCATATTTTATTTATGTGCGTAAAATGAATAATTTTAAGATTTTTCTAATTGTTTTCACAGCTTGAATCCTGTCTCACTGAAACTGATGCCTAAGACACAACAAACCAGACAAAGAAACTGTAATGCCACATTGTTGGCATGTTGGGGTTTTTTGGTTGGTGTTTTTTGTTTTGTTTTGTTTTTTATGGTGGTGGTGGTAGTGGTGCTTTTTTTTAATAACAAAACTGACAAACAAAATCCATACATGACCACAGAGAAACCACCAGAGTATTTCTTCAGAGTATCCTTGGAGATTTGTCTGAAGAAGGGTGTATGCACGTACACACATGGGAAAATAATTGGCAAGACCATAAATGCTAGCATTTAATTTAGAGGTGATTCATAACAAAACACTTTGGATTTCAAGGATAGCAGAAAGTACATATTAAGCATAACCTGACAGCTACAATCACTGTGTGCATTCTTCTTTTTGGTTTCCACACCTTACAGACCACTGAAGGCTACTCACAGCAATGACTCTCGCAGGAAATACCTTATACCTAAGCTTTGTGATCTGAAGCAACTTCCAACAGATTTGCAAGTGCAGCTTAAGAAGCAGGTTTTGAAATTTGGAGTCATTCACGGTTTTGATGAAAGTCACTTTAGAAAGGTAACTACTGTAGAATAGCAGCGGTGATCAAGACGCACAAGCTAACAGCTCTCAGAGTATGAGAAGTAAGTCTGAAAATGGGTATTCTTTTATGACTGTAATTTCCCAAGCCCACTTCCAACCCTCAGAAGAGCTCGTTCAGAAACTGGGCTGAAAACCACCTGGAGGCAGGTACAGAGACCTGATTTATAGAACTCGACTTGAAAAGGTATGGGGATGGGGGACTCTGTGGAAGTAGGGACTGGGTCTGTCCTTGTTGTCAGGGAATAGTGACCTAGATAAAGTCTATTTCATAATTAGCATGGCTCACTGCCTGAGGATGAAAGAGTACACACAGTTTTACTCTCTCTAAACAATTATAGTGGATGTTTCTATAGTTCCTACTAGATGCAGCCCAAATGTTTATAAGGAAGATTATAACACTTCTCATTATCAATTTCCTTAAAAAAAAAAAAAAAAAGAAAAACAGTTACAGTTTGGACTTTGTTCAAATATAAACTGGTTTACTTGTCCCATAAATATGAAATATTTTACAGAACTTCATTACAGATTTATAACTTCAGATCATTACTGGTTTATGATTAAAAAATGAGCGACTTAAGACAAAAAATTCAACATCCTTAAACTTCATTTCCATTCAATCTCTAATAAATACCATCTGCTGTGTACTTTGGGGATATAATACCCATCAAAAACTCAGCCGTATTATGAGAACCGGCACCAAGTTGATCTGAAATGCATATTTGAACAGATGTGTTTAAATTACATCTCTCAGTCTATCCACACGCATAAATTCAGAATAAGCGTGTGTTGATTTAAAATGCATAAAAAAGGGATTTGGAGATGCATCAAAAGTGAACAGCATCTCAATGGATCAAGGCTCGCATTACTAAAGGTCATACCTAAAAATAAAGTTTGAATTTATTAAGGATTGCACCAGGGATCTGTTCTTGGGAACCAACTTAATGTGTGCTGCAGTAAAGCAGCCATTGAAATTACACTAATTTTCTGTGACCCTTCACTGTTTAGCATTAGAGCTGTCAGGCATGGTCAGAAATAATAGGATCTCAGCCATGAGTAGCTGAAAACATTATATACTTTTTCCCAGTCTGACACAATGCTTATCACCAATACTAAATGTCTTGGGTTCTGAGGACCCATCCACGTCTGTCTCAGTGACAGTCATTCAGCTCTTCACTCTGACACAGAAATCAAGCACATAAAACAAAATGATTAACATGCCTTTTTGGCATGATGAAACCAAATGAAAAAATTGCAAGCAGTTTGCCATTAACAAATGCTAATTGGAAAAAAAATTCTGAATTTGTGGTTTTGCCCCTCTATAATCTACAATCTCGTAATTTTTCAGGGACCTTGAAGATAAGACACATCAGACCAAAGGTCCACCTACACCAGTAGTCTACCGCTAGCAGTGAGCCATGGCAGCAGCTCAGTAAGGCATGTAAATGTAGGGTCCAGAGTGCCTTCCTCCTTCCAACAACTGGATTTCATCAGAGGTGTTTTTTGTAACCAGTAGCCTCTGATGGACTTCTCCTCCATTAACTTGTCCAGTCTGCCCTTGAATTTAACCCTCTCCATACTGTAACCACTTGATAATAAAAAAAAGCCTGTATCTCTCCTGAGCCTGCCACCTGCTAATTCCACTTCATGTCCCCTAATTGTTATGCTGAGACAGTAACAACTCTGCTCACCTTCCCAGTATTCTTCATGAGTTTACTGACCTCTGTTCTAGTCCCTCTCAGTTAGCACTTTTCCAGACTGAAGAGTCCTTAATTTCTTTTGTGTAACTGATCTGTCAGACCTCTGATAATCTGTCAGTCTTCAGAGTAACATTTCCCATTTTGAGCGGGGTGTTGACAGCATTTAACAATACAGGCACAATGAGATCAAAATCTCTTAAAGTATGTGTAGAATTTAGATAAACAGTCTGTTTTAATTTTTTTTTTCTTTCAGGTTTGCATTCACTTGTTTACAAGCAGGTAAGAAAAAGTAATGGAACTTACAGAAGGTAAGGAACAAGACAGAAACGCCAAAGACAGTTGTTAATGTATAAGAAAATGCAAGTACAGCAACTAATCTGTACCTAGAGAAATGTTACATCCCCTAATCATTAAAAAACACTACCTTTATGAAAGCCATATTCTAAAATTTGCTTTGAAGCAGAGTCTGTAACAGGGACAAACTGGTAAAAAAAAACTTGCCAATATGCTCAGTGTTAAAATACAGGAAAAGAAAACTCATACTACTGCTTTCCCCTGCTATGGGAAAACAGTCTGCCAGATTGAAGATGGAGGAAATAAATTATCTTCTCCACAAACACTACACTGAGTCCCACTCATATGAGAAGCATGGGATTACCTGGGTTATCTACACTCCCTTTAAATCAGTATTGGCCTCCAACCCCAAGTGGCTACTGAATATAAACTCAGAAAAACAGTCATTAAAAGAGACTGATCAATGAGTATGTCACCTCAAACATAAAGCTGAGCAGAAACACCACGTCCAAGAGTCGAGGACTGTGCAGCTGGATGTTAAATAGTTGAGGAGCAACTCCGTCTCCCTGTTAAATTTTTTCCACTTAAGATATGAATTTGATGGAAATGAGTAACTTTTTGCAGAAACACACTGACTAGGTGAAGTTCTATAAAATAAATAAGCTAGAAGTGGCTACAAAAAGAAGGCCCAGCATGTTTCAAAGACAGGCCAAAGTGAGCAATGTGGAGCAGGGGGGTACAGAAGTCAAAAGATCAGTAGTATGACAAGCTACAAGACTTCAACAGAGAATTTAAGATTTCTGTCTGAAGCAGAACCAAAAATGGATCAAGGAAGAAAATGAAGAATGAAAATTGCCATTGAGCCAGATGCTTTATTCCAAAGTTTTGGTTCAAGATTATTTATACTAAGAACTTCTGCAGCAGAAAGAGAATGACACCTGGTAAGACTGACATTAAAGCACAGCAGATTTTGAAGAACTGGTTTGGTACAATGGTTTGGGATGGAAGGGACCTTAAAGATCACCTAGTTCCAAGCAGGCACCTTCCACGTGACCAAGTTGCTTAAGGCCCTGTCCAACCTGGTATTAAACACCTTACACATACTCAGTTCCAAAGAGTTACCCCAAAATAGCTGACAGATTTAAGAGAGACATAATTCCATCACATCACAAGCTATACAATTTGGCTGAATTTTCTGGTGTCCTGTTCCTTTGCGAGAAACCATCACAGGAAAAGTTTTTCAGTTGCAAATAACTACATGGGAAGTATCAATGCTGCAAAGGAAACAGCAGTTAACAACACATGAATGATTTGCGCTAAATTTAACATAATCTTCACTTCATTTTCTAAGCACCTAATAAAACACAGCAATTTATATGCTACACCCTAATCAACACAACATGTACAAAAGATGTGATTAAACACCAGAACCATAGATTAAAGAGTGATAGAGAGGCAGGCAGATCAGCCATGGCAAGGTTTTACAGCTGTACTCCTGAATACTAGCCAGAGACATTTAAAACACAACTCATATACCCTTATTATTGTATCTAAAGAGTCCTGCAGTTTTAAACCAGACAATTTTTGCTGTACTTTGCTGTACACTCGTAAAGGCAAATTTTCAAAGACAGGATCGATCCCTCATGAAATGCAAATGGTCTAATTTTCAGATGTTTTCTGCTTACTAGGACATAACTATCTCTGAAAACAACAGGCTTTGAATGTCCGAATATAGAAGCAATCACTAGTGGTGTAAAAAGTTAATTTGATGTTTAAAAGGATGGACTTTGAAATTAAGAACAGAATAGAAAAAGAGCAAAACAAACCAGTATTTTCAATAGTGATGATATCGATAATTCTGCATCCTTATTCAAAGATTTTCGTAACTGCAGACTTGATACCCGTTTCTTAAGATAGCTTTCAGGACTAGCAGCTTCATAGAGTATGCAAGGAACTGGACAAGGTTTCCAGATAGGCTTGAAATCTATGGATTTATAAAAGGAATACATGCTATGGCAAAAATTATCACTATCACTGATCTAACACTTTCTTTTTTTTTCCTGAAGGAGCAATATTTGTACATGGTAACGACTGTATATAGAATTGCTGCTTCTGTGAACAGCAGAAAAAACAAATTTGAATAACAAATTTCTCAGTTGTAAGAGTAAATGTAGTATTTGATTTAAAATTCCATGTATATACCCTTCACACCCCAAAAAGATTCAGAGCTCCTATCATGTAGCTTCAAAGTCGTTCAGTTTTACTCCATGCTACACTGCCAAATATGACAATATGGTCTTAAAACTTCAGAACAAAGTGTGACACAATCACTATGATATGCATGAAGCACAAACCTATATAGCTTCAGAATTCAATTTTTAGAAGTTACATTTCAGACAAGCAAAGCTATTTCCTTATTAAGTCAAAACCTATTTCTTCAAAGATATCCAGTGTACTTTACTAATGAAAGTGTGATAAAATAGTTTAAATTATATTCCAAATAAACACAATGTTGTATAACTTGGATCACTGGGAACAGAGATCTTACATTGCAAGAATTAAAGAAATTATGAAGTAAATCTTCCAAATTAAATGTGCATAAGGAATTACTCATTTGTGTAAAAAAATAATTGCAACAATATACAGAAATAACTGGACACGACTGCTAAGTTAATGGCTAACACTACAGTGATAGCGCACAACAAATACGGTCTGTACATCACTCTGTGCTGTTTCATTCACGATATATTCTGATTGCAACAGTGATTTAAAGAAATCACTGCAGAAACAATATCAATTCTTATGAGCAAGTATAGTCCACTCATCTAACTGGAAGGTAACAGAATGAACATGCGAAGTATCTGGTTTGTTCTGAGATATACTCAAACAGGAGGTAAGTTGAGAATGTAAGAGACTCCCTTAAATTTACTCTCATAAATTAATATTTTACTGTTATAAGACAGTCCTGTTCTATATACTATTTATGTATTAGTTAGTAAAACATAATTTTGAGCAAAATATTGTGGCTTCACTTCCAAATGGAGAAACTGGCTTAGTTTGCAATGCAGTTGAGGACGCTGGGTAGAAAAAGCAAAATCATCAGGAAAACAGCTCCTCGTTCACCTTTCAGTAAGATGGACTTAACTGACTGGGTTCTCAAGCATTTTTTGTCCTTAACACTTTGGAAACAGTTTCTCTTGTTTAGAACTGTCAATAACTTAAGAACTTTTCTCTGTAAAAGGCAAGATCAGTTCAGCACTTTGAGGCAATGGACGTAATTAATACATTCATTCCTTTAAAGGTTTTGAAGAATGTTCAAAACCCAACATGCACACACAGAAAAGACATACAGATCAGCACAAGGAAAATAAGGAAAAAAATTATATTTAGGTGTAGACTGTCACTTCATCAATGACAAAGTAAAATGACACAAATTCAATAGATGCTGCTGTCTCTGGTATCCTCTTTACCCACTTCTCTCTATTCAGTTCAGTGAACTATTTCATTTTCAGTGTGTCACTAAGTTGCAGAAGCCTTAAAAACTACAGGTAGCATGGTTTACAATATCATTAGCAGGACAAGAGTGTATTTAGTCATGGTCAAAATCTTTACACAAAATGAAGGACTGCTGAACATGTAGAAGTTCAGGTGCCTTTTTTCTGAAGGACTCAAATGGGTTGTAAGCAGCTACAACTGTCAAAGTAATCTGAGCAGTAGCTTTCCTGTCTAAAGATTGACTCCCTAAATGGGACAATCCAAAAGAGGAATACTGCATGTCAATATGAACAGAGATATCAGGTTACTAGCTTTTATCCCTCAAAAAGCATGGACTTCCCTCATAAGTCCTCATAAAGTTTAGAAGCTTGGAAAAGATATATAAATCCACCCCAGCTATTTAAACAGAAGATTGGAAGGTGGACACCTGAAACATTTTGAGCTTGTGCCAGATGTCTGCCATTACACTGAAGAGCAGACATGGTGAAAATGTATTACCACATTTTAAAGTAGTAAAACAGGCAGAAAATGAATATTTTAAAGTTAGTAAAGTTGTACTGTGGAGAAATAGTTAAGGAAATTTGACATTGTGAGCAATTACCTGATTTGACCTATCAGTGAATTAATCTACAATCGAAGGTTAAAAGAGAATTAACACAAAAGTCAACAACATACTGGTATCACTAAAGAAACATCACAGACAAAATTAGACATGTTATATGAAAAATTCAAATATATGACAGCATTCCAAATATGGCAAAAAAGCTCTTGGACATCACTAAATCATTAGAATAGGTAATGAAAATTGTGTTTAGGGAATAAGTTTTCAAGGTAAAATTAACAGCAGTGGAAGATGAATAAAGATGGAGCTGAGAAGAATAACTTATTTTCTCATATATGAATATATGTAATCAGGTAAGAGGATCACTATCAATTGAGTGTACCAACTAAATTCAAAGCACAGGAGCAATATCTGAAGATTAAGGGAAACAGACTTTCTTGTATCCTGAAATGTTAAGACATAAAGACCTGGCACATGAAGTCACAGAACCTCAGAGGAGACACTGAGGCTCTCACAATTAGATTAGGCAGGGTGATTACTAGTGAAAAGGTAATGAGAATTAGCATGGAGCAAAAGAATTGATCAAGAACTGACATTAATCTTACACTGAGGAAAACTAAAACGTTAGGAAATCCCCCAAGAGCTGGTAAAATTCAAAAAAGCAATACTCCTGAAATTTTATAAGAGAGATGAAAAAGAACTGAAAACCTCTAGAAACATCATAAAAGGACATCAGTGATGCCCTCAGACAAAAATATAAAATCTAACAGTTCTGATAAAGCAAAAATGGAAAACTTTTAGTACTAAAGAGCCAACTACAGAAACAAACAGTATCTGGATAGCAAGACTGACAGAGATGAAAGAAATGCCTTTTTTGAGGTTCCCAATATTCTAATAAGAGAATATTACAGTTTTCAGGAGGAAAAAAAAAAAAAAAAAACCTCCCTAAACCAGATTCTGACAAACTTCTCACTTATTACTGCTGAAGCAGGCTTAAGCTGCAGAACTAAACTAAATACTGAAAGACCTGAAAAATGTTTCAAATGAATGGTGATTATATATATTCAATTTCACAGGCTGAATACAAGGTCAATAGTTACCATGGACTCTCCTCATTTAAGTCTACTTAAATGCAATGAATAATTTTATAAAATATGCATGCTATGATACAGAGGCAGTAGAATGCAAAAATAGAATCAAATCAATTCAGTGGAAACAGAAGTGTTTGCATTCAGATAGCATTACTGAAATCAATTTTATCAAATCACATAATGTTCCATGATGGTCTTCAGACATTAGTTAAAGAACCTGGAAAGTTTTGCAAATTTCTGCCAAGCAAAACAGTACCCTTTCATCTCTGCAATACCAACACAAGAGATGAATTCTTCGGCCAAAAAAATTAACTACACAAAACCTTTGTGCAAACACTGTCAAATCCCCAGCTGAAATCAAATGCCTGGGTATAACTTGGTGGGGCTTAACATAGATGCTGGCTTTTCAGCTTGGAGAAGAAACGAAGATACAGTATGAAAAGAGGTTTAAGGGAAGTGGCAAATTAGGATCACTGAGGATGAAACAAGCTGTATCTCATGCAATTTAAGCTCATTTATTATGTAGATAATATTAAGCAACTAATGCAAAGCTGCCATCTATGTACCAGCATTCTGAAAATACTTATTTCCTGTGGGTTGGAGGTACAGAAATGTTTTACATAGACAGACAAAACCCCAAGTATCTTTAGAAATTATTTACTGATGTGACTTCTGAGTCAATTAATGGAACTCTTGTAAGCCTTTACAATTCACACCACCTCCCTCTCCTAGTTTCACAGTTCCAGTACTGAAATTCCAGGAATTCAAGTAGGTTGGATTTATAGTTGAGTGTAGTTAACACAGTAGTTAAGCATCTCATTAATGTTTTTTATTGTGTTTACCTTAGCAGAAAAGAATGCCACTTAAAAATACTTATTTCATTTTTAGATGCTTGTGTTTTCTTGCAGAAGAGATCTTAGCTTCCAGCCTAAAAATACGCTTAAATATCAGTATTTTACCCTTAAGGGGAAAACTAAATATTGAAAACAAACAAAAAATACCACTTTAGCATTTGGATGGCTGTTAGTAAAAAAATTACAAAGTGGCCATGTTCTAGGGTGAAGACAAAGACCAGTTATCTACCTATACACCACTTCAGAGAAGATCAGTTATCTACATGTAGTCACACAGTGGTATTATGCAAGCACTCTATTATGACAAGTGTCCAGAGGCACATCCTTCAAGCCATCCTATCTCTTTCAGCCAGTAGTTCACGTAGTAACAGGATGATTAACTATTCAAAGACAGAATCCACAGATTAGACTTAATTCTGAAAAACACAGCTAAATAGAAGGGTTAAATGCATAGTAAAAAAAGTCATGGGTAAGTAAAAAAACCTCTCCAACTTGACTGCCTGTTGATAATCCAAGAATATGGAAAATCTGAAGAAAAACACACAAGCCTCTGAATGAACTAAGAATGAAAAAGAACTATGGCAAACACAGTTTTTTCCTACGCAGCCTCCTCAATAAGGTAGCACTTAGCAAAGACGTAAGTGAAGCTTCAAGTGTCCACTTTGCATATGAAAAATACTAAAGTGTGATGCAGAGCATAGTGGTCTAACTGAAGGAGCTGTTAAAGAAGCATGTGTTCCCTACTCATTACTTCGCAATATTCCTTTCATCTACTGTGAGACTCTGAGAAGTCTGATAACCTCTCTGAACTCTTCATCACTGGATACAAGGAGTTCAGGGGACTGTTCCTTGACAATGAAAACACATAGAAGATAAGAAGGCAGGATGAAAAAGAATGTGTAAAGGAAAGCATGAGGTTAAAGGAAAAAAATGAAGCACACTGTCTTTACTAAAATAACTGAAAGTTGAAAATTACATTGGAAAAGGACTTCAGAAAGGCTAAATGGGCTACCTTGCCTTTATGGGAAACAACAACAAAAGGAGAATCAACCATTAGAGCAAAAACCCTCTTCTACTTTCCAAGCTATCTTCACAGACAAGGGTGGCAATGAACTCTCAAAAGATACCGAAAGGCCTATTGTACTTGTGAACAGGTAGACAGAAAGGCACAACATTTAAAAATATTTTCTCATTCTCTTTAAAAATCATTAGCTCATTCTCTGGAATTATTTCTAGAGAAAAAACGGATTTTTTTTATTTTTTTTTTTTAGAGCTAATCATTCACAAACAAACTAGTTTTGATGAAAAAAGGTAATTTTGCATTGCAGCCTGCAGTGCCCCACAATGGGGTCTCAGTATACCTAAGGGTTACAAGTATCTATCAAGCTTCCAAAGATACTGTTTCACATTGTGAAAACACTTCCTTGGGCCTTCTTCAGGTCTCAGGAACAGGGTAGCAGTATGCATCTTGTAAATGTACCTGGGTTTGTGCCTCACCAAAGCCCTCAAGTTTTCCTTTCCATAGAGCCAATGCAGGCGCTACTGGAGTAATGTAGTAACTTGGAATGTGAGCGATTTCCTTGACAAAAAACCCACACTGAATTTAGGAAGTAAATACTCTGAAAATGCCATTGTGAATAATCTCTGCTTTAAGGCTTAATTATCAGAAAAAATAGGAAGTTTAGATGCAATGTGGTTTTCTCTCAGAAAAAAAAAAAAGGCAACTTCTTTACGTACAAAGCAATGTTCACCAGAAAATGAAAACAAGCACTTTGAGGTAAACAGGAAAAGTCAGATCTACACCAGGATCAGGAATTACATTCTTGCTTCAAGGCAAATCAAACCCAACATATCAGAAAACAATCCTCAAGCTAAATCTTTACAAATGAAAGGGTAAACTAATAAAAAAGAATTTATCAATGGTATTGGACAAGGACTTAAAGCAAATGTGAAAGAAATTTTTATGACAGAGTTAGTAAGGGAAAGCAGGATACTCTAATGTAACTAGAAGTCAAATTAGAAGAACAATTAATTCCTGTGCAAACTCTATGCAACGGACAGGAGGCTTGAAGCATATCCCCTACAGATGCTAGTACAAAAAAGAACAGATCTCCAGCCACTACTGTAGCATAATCACAGTTTGAATGCACATTTAATCAATGAAACCATTTTTTTTTTTTAAACAATTAGCTGAACATTTTCTTTGGGGAAAAACTGTTTATTTGCATTATTAATGAAAACATGAAAATATTATCTCAATGTGATAATTACCATACTTTAATACTGTCAAGTAAAAGCTGTATTTTGTAAAAACATATGTTCAAAGACAGACTTCAGCTTCTGCTATTCTTGCAATGATGAAAGCCTTCAAAATACCTCAGATACTTTTCGATTCTGTAGAAAATATGACTAAGTAATCTTAGTTAGCCAACAGCACAAAATCATGTTATGATTTCCTAACATATAACTCCATAGAATAGTAAAGACATAAACTAATGAGGAACGTAAATCTTAACCCAATCATGCCTGAACTTGCATTATAATTGAAGACAAAACCCAGACATCCCAAATATTCTCTTTGTACAGCATTCTGAAATGCTCAAGAAAAGCATTAACTATTCTGTTCACCTATGTCCAAAGCAGGTAATGATAAATGGCAATAAGGACTACTTTTTTTTTTTTTTTTCCTGCGGAAGGGTGAATTGAGTTTGTGTTGCACAGTTTTGGTAGCAGGAAGGATACAGGGGTGAGTGGATTCTATGAGAAGTTGCCAGAAGCTTCCCCTGTGTCCAACAGAGCCAATGCCAGATGGCTCCAAGACAGATCCATCACTGGTCAAGGCTGAGCCCATCAGCAACTGTGGTAGCCTCTGGGATAACATAATTAAGGGAAAGACATTTACTGTGCAGGAGCAGATGCAGCTGGGAGAGAGGAGTGAGAATATGCAAGAGAAATGGCTCTGCAGACACAGAGGTTAGTGAGGAAGGGAAGTCACCAAAGTGAGGAGGAAGATGTGCTCAAGGTGCCAGAAAACAGATTCCCCTGCAACCCACGGTGGAGACTACGGTGAGGTAGGCTGTGCCCCTGCAGTCTGCAGAAGGCCACGGTGGAGCAGACATCCACCTGCAATCCATTGAGGACCTCACATCAGAGCAGGGAGGAGGCTGTGGCTCTGTGGGAAGCCCAAGCTGGAGCAGTCTGTTCCTGAAGGAGTGCATTCTGTGGCAACAACCCAGGCTGAAGCAGTTCATGAAGAACGGCAGCTTGTGGGAAGGACTCAGAGAGAAGTTTGCAGATGACTGTCTCCCAAAGGAGTGACCTCATACTGCAGGAGGGTAAGAGGGTGAGGAGTCCTCCCCTTGAGAGGAAGGAGCAGCAGAAATAACGTGATGAACTGATCAAAACCCCTATTTCTAATCCTTCTGTAGTGTTGGGGGGAAGGAGGTACACTGTGTCATAAATCCAGAGTGATCTGGAAAGGCAAATGTATCAAAATTCAATTATTAATGGTAAAATTACACAGTTCATTTTTTTACTGTATTGACTGGATTTTGAACTAAGCCATACTTGTAAACTTCTCTTCATTACATGTAATATTTTCTATCTGTATTTCTGATTTTTATTGTGAATCCATATGTTGGGAACTCTTTCAATTTGTACGAATTGTTTTTATGCAGGTAGCTGTAATTTTCTTAATGTCTTGTTATTGTTATATAGTAACCCTGCTTCAAGTTAAAAACTAATACACAGAAAACTTGATATAACACTGATACGTAGCTGGTTACCACTTTTAGAGCAGACAGGCTGAATCAGGTATACACTTAATTAACAGTACCATTTTTAAACTAGTTTGTATTCATATTTAGGACTATCATGCTTATCAAGACAAAGAATATTAAAAATTACACAGTAAAGTTCAAACTCTATTCTGCTTAGATTATATGTGCTGAGAGGTGTTAATATAAAGTCACCTTAAAAGATAGGAAAGTAGCTATACTTCACCAAAACACTGGAAAAAAAACCTGTTATGATGTAGCAGTTTTGTTCAGGAGTTTAACAAGTATTCAATGATCATTTACCATTATAAGGAGATAAGGAAATTATCCTAATGAGTGGCAGTAACATAGCTTCACATTTTCTTTCATCTTAAATTTTTGCTAAAAACAATTCTCCAGGGAAAGCACAATTGCTCCCTGCTAATTTCCAATTAATGTTAGCTGTCCAGGGATCACAGGCATATGCCCGTGGGAGAATACAAGGTTAAAATTACCTTCTGCTGCGTGAAATATAAATCTTGACTCTCAACAGTCTCCTGGGTACCTACTTATAGTTGCACAGGCCCTATCGTAAAAACATGCATGGACACAAGTTAAAATCTATAAGAAAAGCAGATAAATAAATAAAATTAAAAAGCCAAATATTTTAAGCTTCGTTTCCTTTTTCTGTAGCATGTGTGAACAACACAGATTAGGAAGTGGAATGACTCACAAAAATATTTGGCTCCAATTACACAAGGTTGTCAATGCTGAAATAGTGCTCTGCAATATAAAACAGTGCTCTGCAAATTAGGGTAAAAAAATGTCTCCTCTTATTTGAAAGATACAAAAAATTATTTTAGGTAATATCTATTTTAGTGATTTAAATATACTTTAACATTTCAAGACACCTTTTGACGTTTTGTTACAAGAACTTCTGGATTGAGGATCAGAATTCCAATATATGTTTCCCTTCTCTTTGTCTTAGAAGAACTTGAGACACTGTTAATACTACTGTAATTCATGCTGAAATTCATAATTTGTGACCACAGTCAAACGCTTAGATGTTCATCTAAAACTAAGTGAATCAATATCCTGGGTGATGCCTCAAATTTAGATTAGTTTCTTACTCCACAGTGTTTAATTTATAAATTATTTTAAACATATTTCTCCTGATAACTATATTGCTTAAAGAAAACTCACATTTAAATTACAATGCACTGCTGCACCCCACAGTGTTCATTTTATAAACCAACACAAAATTAAGGCATATCTATTATATCTATTAAATGCAGCCACAAAACAAGCCAACAACTTCCCCTCCCCTAAAACCAAAACCAACCAAACCAAGCAACCCAAACAAACAAAACCACCAAAACTTAAAAAAAAAGAACAAACCAAAACCCAAACAAATCACCTCATGCATTTTTCACTTTAGTGTATTTAAATTCCAGTTTTCTTTCACGTGTTCTCTCATCTATTCTCACACCTAATTATTACACAAGATCATAATAAACTATACAGAGAGTAAGTTTTAGACTCAAATTCAGACCCCAGTAGCTGATACAGTGCCATGGCAAAACTCCCAAGCTATCAGTCTTGGCTTACTGTAAAACAGATTACACTACATAGTGGTTACAGCCTAGGTTCAAGAACTATTTAAAGGAAGATATGAAGTATATAAGGAAACAGGAAGGAAGGAAAGATAAAAGGAGATTTAACAGAAACTGTTTTCTTGCTCTGGTTTTGAAACAATAAACATTTTAATGTGTCATACCATTAAAAAGACGAATCTCCATTGTTACGTTTTCTCCCAGCTGTCAGGATTTTACAACCACACAATTACAAACTGAAATCAATACAACTAAGCAAAATAGTTTTTTATTTTCCTCCATTCCAAAGTATGTGGGTACATAACAAGTGACAGCTTTAGATGAAATGAAACAGAAGTCTAGGTCTTCAAGTGCCCAGTGTTACAACCAGTGTTCCTAGGTATGATGTCTAACAGAGGTGGGGGAGGCACAAGAGAACGTCACATGGAAAAATAGTTTGCCGGCTACAGTTCAGAGCCCATCTGGCTGCTTTAGCAATTTTTAGAATTGAGCATGAGTCAAGTACTCCCATAAAATTAAGTCAGCAGTGTGGGAGTAGCCATCCCACTACTGAAGAGTAGTATCAGAGATAGCCATGTCAGGCTATCATTCAACCCTAACCCATAGTCCATCCTTCTGTGTCTCCACAGTCTTGAAAACAGCCAGTCCCTGACAGACACCGGGTCTCTTCTTTTTTTACTAAAAAGTAACTGTGAATAGTTACTATGGGGAACACACACACATCCAGCAGTAGAGCTACAACCACAGGACCTGTTTTTCAGATGTCATATTTACCACCTCTGTAAATAAGTTGAAGGCTTATGCTGAAATTTGATCAACAAAATCCTTCAAAAGAGATAAACAGTTCAGAGAAATCAGTATTAGTTTTTAATACAAAGCTTTTTGTAGGAGACTGATTCATATCTGTTAGGGCTAGTAATGTCCAAAATTTATTACACCAGAGCTGAAAGCAAGTACCTAAGGAACTGTGTTCTGATCTTAGCTGCCATCTGTCTTGCTAAGGGTCATGGCTCATTCCAAGGCCAATCAGGGAGGCATCTGACGCAGTAAGCCAGAACTAAGACCACTGGCTTTGCCAATAAAATCTTTCTCCAGATCTAAGAGGAAATGGAGGACTCTGGCTTTATATACTCCTGTGTGTAAGGTCTTTGGACACAATAACTTCTTTTCCAGCTTAAACTTGTATCTGGATAGCAATTTACTGGTGAGTAGATTGAGAAGAATCTACGTAGGTTCTTGTGAATTACACATGACAATATTTGCAGCATCATCTTCCTGTTATAAAGTAATTTAACAGCCGTATTATGGCAATTTCTTCTACTAAGCAAACTGAGAGTTCTACATCATGATGAGAAGCAAATATAAAGAAAAAAAAAAAAAAACACCAAGTGCAAGAGATAAGTGATTCATTTGTGGAAAATAAAATTTGATCTCCTATAGGCACTGCTTCTATGCATAAACCATTTAAAATATCAGGTTTGAAAACACTTTGCCATATAATAAATATGAATTTTACAACTATAAAATTTCATTTTGTTTATAAAGAGGTGAATCAGCTTATGAATATAATTTGCAGACCAGTATAAGATGCACATGAACACAAAATTGAACTTCCATGAAGTAATTGGCATCACAGTCCTCAGATGAATGTATGTGAGAAAATTTACAGGTAGTAGAATTACTGTATCTCTCGCATGTAATGGTGTTTTGGTTGTATAGCTACATTTTAGAAAGGTTTAACAACTTTTGTCTATTTCCACTTACTAGTTTTCTTCATTTTAGCATTTGGAGGTTAAAGAAAATAACCATTAAAGATACAGATCAGCTATGGAAGGATTGCATTTTTTATTTCTTCAATCATTCTTTCCAACATATTTCCCCTGAAATCTTGACACAAACCTAACTTCAATCAGTGCTTAACAGGTGGCCAACTACTGCCTTCACTAAAAATCCTTTTGGGGCATATTGTACCACAGGATAAAAAATACGGCTTACAAAATTAATTTATACCTAGCACTATGCCCAAAATCAGAAAAGTGTACACATGTAGATGAAAAAATTATTTCTTTTAATGTATCAAATCTGAAAATTTAACACTATCATCAGAATTTTTACTTCTGAGCACTATAACGTGTATACATGGTGCATCTTGGATTTGTACATGTACTAATATGTTAACACAATAAATACTTGAGTATCTTAACATATGCTTTGGATATGCTTAAAAATTCAGGAGCAAATTAAAACTGAAAATTACATGCAAAATCAGTATTAAGCAAATAAACATGAATTAAAGTTATTACTGTTCTTAAATCAGTCTGCCCCCCCATTTCCATCCTAAGTTCTGATTCAGACATTGAAACACAATTATAGAGAAAAAGGAAAGCAGTGATTAAAGCAGTGATTTTAGTTTTGTTTTAAAATACTACAGTAATATAGTGTCTAAGTAAAGAGAAGCATTTATAAATCATAAATATTAAATGCTTTAAGACGACTCTTTTCTAATACTGCATAATGCTTACAATTCCTTCCTTTTAACAATACTACAGAATTTATATTTTTGAACGTCCAAAAAAACACATTCATATACCCTCAAGCTGGAAAGGGAAAAATACACCATCTTGCTACACTTCAGAAAGTGGGAATGGGACGCACTTTACTAATTCATACTTGACCACCTAACAATACTCTCATTTGGATTTTGCAAAAGGAAACTGTATGTAAGACTGCCCAGAAAAGGGAAAGCCTAACCATAACTACATAGAGAAAGTATCACCCAAGCATCTTTACTAGCTCTATTTAATTAAATAAGTAAGCCAGTTTCTGTAACAAGCATAATACAAAGACTAAGTAGATTTCACATTGAATAAGGGTGTATATCATTATTCAGCATCAATCAGCAACCATTTAAAAAATTATTCCTCCAATTTTTACCAAGGCACTGCATCAGTGTTGTACCCTCAAAACACCCAAAGTGTGAATGCCCCGTGTGCCCACCAAGCTTCCATTGAGAGCTGTGCTCATCCTGGGCACTTCACTTCTAGGTTTCACCCACCATTTTCTAGGACAGGAGTGGAACAGTAAAACAAAAGAGCCAGAAAAACACCCTTCAGAAAAATATGTATTATTTTGAAGAAAATTCTGTAAAAGAGAAGCACCATTTACATCTTGGTTAAACAGGAGAGTATGCAGAACAGAATTGCTCAAGAAGCTGAAGAGACTTCATATTAAAAAAAAAATATACACTATATACAAATTTCAAAATCATAATTCCCTAAAAAGTACCTACCCCCCAAAAAAATAGGTTGAGGCTACATTTAGTGCCATCTAATCTTCAAAGCAGTCTGTAAATTTAGAATTACTTTACGTTAGCATCACACTGCATGGCTCAATTTGGACTTCTGCATTTGCATGCGTACATCCTCAGGCTAAGTGTGATTAGCATATGAACAACAGTCTGACAGATGTACAATAATTGAGAAAACCCCAGGAAAATAAGAATTACTGCCATACTCCTTCTGTGAATTTGGGTAACATACTACAGTTGCAGGATATGTATATCTAGAAAACAAATGCTCTTTTATTACAAAGAATACTGCTACCATGTCATGCATGTAACCTACAAGTGTCCTGCTCAAAAAAGGTATGATCTTATCTAAGAAAGACAGCTTCTGAAAATGAGCACTGAGAACTGTTGAAAAGATCCCTCCACAGTCTTTTAGCACTAATTTTCCACACACATTAGAGAGTCACAGGATTGGTTTGTTTTTTTTTTTTTTTTTTTTTTTATGTATTTCCCATTTTTCTACTTCCTTTAATTAGTTATACCCATATTAAAACATGTGCTATAGTCCTCCATGTTGACTCAGTCACATTCTTTACGGGACAGTTCCAGGTCCAACATTTTTCCAACTCATTTAAACCTAAATTCAGTTGGCTGGAAGAAACAACTAGAAGAAAGAGGTAAGCAAGGATGAACTCAACAGTGAAACACCAAATTTTATTTCATTTTTTTAACATCGTATGGGAACAAGATGCTTGTCTTTTAAATTCATTAGAGCTATTAACAAAAAAAATCTACTGTAAAAATGCTACAAGGGCTTTACTTGCAATTCTCTTGTGGCTACATGACTAAGAAAAAATTTAAAGAAAAAATGTAAGTAACTACTCCTATAAAAAAGTCTTCAAAACTTCAGATAATCCATTATTTGTACACTCTTGAGAATAAATAACTCATACAATAAAAACACAAACAGTGCTCCTAGTAGGAAAAAGTCGCACTACTTCAAGGTAAACACATTTTATAGCTCTTGAAGATTCTTAAAAATGAAAAGCTGAATGTCTAGAAAATAAGGGTACTGTAGCATTTGTTGAGAAAAGGGCAAAGAAATGTTGTACAAGCCAAAATTGAAAGGCTGCTCTCCAGAAACGATACTCAGCTTTGTTGGAGTAATGTTACAGTAAGGAACTAAAAAGCTATCCTGGAATGGCTGATGTTTTCCTCTCCTCATTTAATACTGAAGTAGTACATATTTTTTAAATGTTGGTAGTTGATCACTAAATATTAAAAATAATGAAATTAAATGGATCTGAAAGTGTTGAGCACCTTTGATGCTTCTCACCTACTTACATCTCTTTCCATGACCTTGAAAATCAAATGCAAGGCAGGAAGACTTACAAATTAAGCAATTTTATATGAGCCCAACTTTAAATTTCACAGCACCTAAAGCCAGCTATTTCAGTAGTAAAAGGAGCTTGTAGTCCACCAGACTACCACCAATCCCTACCGTGAAGTTTAGACACAAACTTTAATCTACTTTTGTGCTATGTCTGTTTGGTGAAACCTCCCCACATTTTAGTTTTTTGGTACTAATTCAGTACTTTTAAAAAACACTCAATTCATTTAAAAGACCAAAAAAAAAGAGACACACCTTTGGTAAAGTGATTAGGCCACACTCCAACTGCAGACAAATGACAGAGTAAAGAGAAGAGTCTAGAGACTGAGGTATTAAATTACAGATAAGTATCAAATACACTCAGCAATTTCTTAGCAGAAAATATAAGGATTTTAAACAGATGACATTTGCATTGCAGTACTCAGACTGACAGAACAGATGTACTAAACCCCATTACAAAAAAGCCTAAATCTGAAAGACTTGTCATGGTTTGTTAGGGACATGATTTGCACATCTGCAAAATGAGCTCAACGATTTCTCCCTGAGAAACAAAAGCACATTTTCAGAAAGAAAATGAAACACATTCATCGGGAAAAAAAAATGAGGGAACTGTTATAGTCTACTTCATAATTACCTGCACTTTGAAAGTTAATAGAAAAATGTATACAGAATTGTTAGGGGTATAGAAAGGACCTTAATATCATCTAGTTCCAACCCCCCTGCCATGGGCAGGGACATAAAAGTAGTAAATGATTATTTTAAAATTATTCATTGCTTTCAAATTTTAGTTCACGTAACTGGCATGATAATGTGTTAAAGACAATACTACCGCCTTAAGACCTGGGGCAGTTTCTAAATTGCAGATTTTCTGAAATAGCTACAATTTAATGATGACATTTTATCTTTCAACATTTATCTTTTGATGTGGACTTAATATTCAGGAGCTTACTATATGACATCTTTCAGAAGAAAATTATTTACAGTTACAAATTTGGATTTTCATAATCATACAAGTGATAGTATTTAGAAACAATCTCAAAAGCTTTCTTTCCCAAAGGAAGATACTTCTACCCTGTTCATTATTTCAGTCAAAACTTAGCTATTGGAAAGTACAGAAATTTTTCATGCAGAAAACTTTTGGATGGCAAGATACTTGTACAACAAATACAGATAAAGACCATGATAAACAGCTGATTGCCTGCATAAGCTTTTATGTTATGCGTTATGATGCCCAGAATAAGAACAAGGTCAGAACAGAAGGCTAGAACCTGGTAAACAAATTATTGCTTGTGAAATTGCTCAGAGAGGAAAGAGCAGCCATATGGAAACATACAGGACAAAACTGTATTGAGAAAGCAGATTATGAAAGGTTTCATTCAGATACTTAAATATCGCTGTAAAAACTAAGACTACATTGATACCAAGCATGACTGGGAGGAGACAGTAGCTCAGTCTACCTTACTCCCAGCCAGTTTTACCCTGAAGCAGCCTGTCTAAACATGCAAACAGATACAGCCTGGCTGCCATTGCAACAGGAGAGACAAGTCAGGCAGATCAAATGGAACAAAACAAAGTCACTGCTGAATCCCCCCAAATCCCTAAAAAAACAAAAACAGAATTAAGAGGTGGCCTAGGAAGCTGCTGAAGTTACCATCTATCTGTTGGCTTACTTCCTTGCAAAGCAACAGGGAATCCTCCCTGAAGGCACCTGTCCCAAAGGACTGCTTAGCATCTTCTTTCAGTTTGAATAATATCTCCAGTTTCTTCAAGCATTCAGCATTTGCCTGCAATTGCTGGGAAACTAAAATTCAAGTTTACACCTGTGTGAATAAATTCTTTACAAGCTTGTAATTTATTTTCCACTGCACTCATTTACTTTTTGGTCTTTTACTTCCCATTTCCAACTGCATGTATCTACATGATTATGTATCCACATATGCTGAAAAACCAATGCTTTGATTCCCACTAAAAGTAACAGTCTAAGACAGTCTTACTAGCAGAAGTCTGATTTTTATGGAGAAGAAAGAATGAGTACAAAAAAGAGCATAACTTTCTGCCTAACATAGCTGTGTCTCTGCCCTCTGGCAGCCCAAGCTTGCTGACTTTCAGATGATATTGGAAAGCTTAGATGTTTCCAGTATGAATTATGAGACAATCTCAAGTGAAGAGCAGCAGCCACCCACAATTAGTACTATGCTGCTCACAGAATACAAGCAAAAATGAACTGCAAGGGAAGCCCAGCTTTTCTTCATTATGCTATTTCACGAAACAGAAAGGTAATGATTCAGCCTAGCTGTAAATTTCCTTGCTTTTTTATTTGCCTAAACTGTGGGTTTACAGATTTTTTTATCAAGTGTCAGTAATAGGGAAATATTAATATAAACTTTGATGAACATCATATTCACTTTACAAACCAGAAATGTAAGAACATATATCATGGTCAACAACAGCAAACAAGATTATATGGAAAAGACGTTACCAGTCTGGATTTTTTTAATGAGTACATATGCACATTGCTGATTATTCAAGCAATTACACAATATGGCATTCAGATCTCAGGTTGCTTTAACTAAAATATATTCCAATTGTTTGCTTTTATCAGCAAAAGTAAATTTCAGGGGATTAAGTTTCAAAACTTAGAGATAATTAAAGCAATCTTGCTCTTTTTGCAACTACAAACATCACCTTCCTGAAATATAATTTATGCTGAATCTTGAAAGTTGAGAACACTTGAAAAACAACTCACATTTTGATGTAATGACACTACAATTAAAAGACTTTCTGATGCAACACTAAATTGATCTCTGGATTAAATTTTCTAGAGCAGCAATTTCTAAAGATCCTGTATTTAGTTGCAAACACATTGAAATTAATACCTCATCCAGGAATCAGTCTCACCAATAGTCCTGCCAGACTACTGTGTGAGTTCCTAAAGACAACAGACTAGAGCACTAGTATCTAGTCCCTACAGAGTATGTACAAGTTCTACAGGGTGACTTCTTAAGTTAATCAGTGCATCCTCATTTCCTTTGTGCTGCTGCTTTCTAAGCTATTTCATAAATATATCCTCAATAAATATATATATAAACACATATATTAGGTTAGTAATCTACAGATATATCAACTACCCAACAGTGTTTTACCGAATACTTGAAATTTCAGTGCAAAAAATGTGCAAAATATCAAAGAAAGACACCTCTGCAAACACCCCTGGCTCTCCAGAGCAAAGAAAGCTATTTGTTCCTTCTGGGAGAAAAATATCCCAGTGTTTTGATGGCTTGATTAAGAAAGCAAAGATTTGAGAATCTCTTGGTATCTTTGGGGTTCCAAGAGCAAACAGATGACATGGCTCATTCTTTTCCTTTTTCCTTTCATTTTTTATTTGCTGCACTTCATTTTTATTTGCTTATACATTTGAAATCAAGTCATCAAGCACTTAACTGATAACATGTAATTCCTTGATGTGTGTGTAGCTTTCATTTTTTCAGCAGGTCAGCCTGTAAAACTATTGGTTTAATAGAGTTTTAGGCAAAGATACTATCAGCGCAGATATCACATTTTAGAGACAAAGGTGCCATTTGGAGTCTACAGATAAGACCTTGTACATTTTGCAGAGGAAGCTTCTAGATGACTTTATGGTCCCAACAACAGAGAAAGAAGTTACAGGAGATTCTACTTTTGTTTTATTTTTCCTTTTTGATATATGGAAGATGGAAATAATCCCTTTTGGCTATCAAAGTAGTTCAAACACATTTAATTTTAGCTATTCTGTCTCAAGGCTCTGGAGTTATCTGTAACAGTGTTAAGCCCAAGCAAACTTTGTGCCGAGATCCTTATAGGAATATCTATATGGGAATGTAATAGCTGGCTACTGCCATAAGAGCATAGTCTAAAAATGAAGACATTGTGCTCTTAAATGCAAAAGAAAGACAAAAATAATTTTACAGATGTGCACATGCTGAAATACCCAAAACACTTTCTTTGCCTTTCATAGCTTCCTCATCCTGCTGCCATATGGTACAAAGAATTTTCTGTCTTAATTTCTTGAGACTGTTTTTCTAACAGAAGCTAACTGATACATTGGCAGTTCCTTAATAAGCAGGATAAATAAAGTTTATTATTCTTAAAATTAAGACAGCAAACCAATTATTTCTTCCTTGTTAAGTTCACTACCAAAAAAACCTGTGGAAAAAGACAGATGTCATAGATTACAGTATATTCAATGACCAGCTGTTTTAGATTTGGATATTAAGTAATTCACTCTTTTCCATGGCAAGCACTGAATGATTTAATAAATTCTCATATGCCCCAACATGTGCCAGCTATACCTGGTTATCGAAAATCCAGCTGCTGTTATGATATTATTTGCCAATGCTAAAACTACTGAAGGGAATAATGAGTAATTTCAAGTCAACTAAGACACAAACTGACACAGTTCCCACTTAAAATACATTGGAAAACAATGTATCTGTCAATTAAAAAATAACACTGACCCACAGTCACATGAAAATTAAGTGCCAAGAATTCATGTGCATTGTTTAGGGAGGCAAATTAATGCCAATCAACCTGTATGAAGACAAGCAGCTCCACTTCCATGAGTTGTCCTAGATGTACAGGAATGTCCTATAAGCTACACATACAGCTTGCAAAATACATTCTATTGTGTTGCAATTTGCTTTTCTTTCTTACATAATTCTCACACAGCTCTTCCATGACATGTCTTACATAGGTAGACTGCTGGATTTTTCAATGATCATGAAAAACTGATTATGAAAATTTGACTCTTCTAAGTTCAAGTATTTTAACGCAATTGAATAGTCAAAGGTACAACTCCACCACCCTTAATTCATTAAAACAAGCATGCAAAAAATAACAACAAAAAAAAATTTCAAACAAAAAAAGGGAGAAAGCAGCTAACCAAAGTGACAGAAAGAATTCTCCAAACACCTATTTTTAGGGCAGTCACCACAGAAATATCCACCAAAATGCATCACTAACAGATTTTAAAAGCTAAGAAGAGACTTCCTTGAATATTAAACTATTAGTTGTAGTTACAAAAGCTTTGCAGGTGAGCATAACTTTCCTCTTCAGGTCAGCATAAGTAAACATATGAGGACACATTCTTTCATTTTTCAAAATTAGCTCTGTTAAGGGAAATAATTTTGAAATCATCCTAGAAATCATAAGGAAGATTAGAGCATTACTATATTGATGTTAAATGTACACCAGCTATAGGACAAAATTACTATTTATAAAAACCCCACAAAACCAACCATTCACATTTGCTGGAGCTGGATCATCTCCAGTACACAAAATATACAATGCTCAAAAGCCACATTTAAGAAGACTTCAATAACTTCAACTTCAAGTAGCCTATATATAGTAGTTTAAGTATAAAACATAATTTTCAGAATGCTTTATTTGAAAAAGATTAGGAATATATTGACAAATTAAAAGCATGTCATGCAGAGATTTAAGATACTTATAAAAGCTCAAGCAAAGGGGCAAACCACATCAAGGGGCTTACAGAAAATGCAGACTTTGAAAGCTCATTCTTTTCATACCTTAATTATGAAGTCGCAAGTAATTCTGTTTTCAGCCACATGTTCTTGACATTGCAAACTGCTATTTTCCCAAATATTAGTAGACTTACTTTGCTTTAAGGAAATCCACTACTTGTTTGAAGTCTGCCACGCAGTATTCTCTTTTCATGTCCATGAGCACACTATCAGAGGCTGACTGGACAGGTATGTGCAGAAAAGCATACACTCTTGGATGATTGAGTATCTTCGCCATTTCCTAAGAGTTATTTAAAGAGAAAAAAAAGCTTTCAAATGTCATGGAGACAACATGCAAAACTCCTTTAAATTAACATGCCAGGTAAGTATCACTAGTAATACTTCTGAAACCCAAACAATACACTGATTCACTGAATTGCAGTGGCCCAGTTTGAAACAGCAAGGACAGGTGAAAATACTTGGAAGCATTTTTGGTTTTAAACCAAATAAGAAAAGCTATGGGATTGCATTTCCTTTGGGGTAGGGATGCCATTCCCTAAACAGCACTGGTTATTCAATTAAGAGAAAATTTCCAAGGCAAAGTATTGTGAAAGTCAGTGGTTTTCAGAGTGGCCGTTTTTTAATTTCAGAAGATGGCAAGGATTACCTGCTTTCTTGTCACAGTCAAGTTAAGTTCTCACATACCAATACAAAATGTCTCTAACTGATGTATCTTTAAACTTGGCCATCTGCTACTGAATGTATACCTGGCCATTTGCAAACGTGCCCTGATACTGGTCTGAAGCATGCTGTGTTATTTCAAAGAATTTTCACCAGGAATTAAAAGTGTTTGGCTACAAAATGGATAGAATTAATCAGGGGGGCAGGTAAAAGCAGAGTGGCAGCTTCAAAAGAGACAGAGGATGTTAAACACTTTGTACAAATACAAAGGATCAGAAAGAAAACAAAGTAAAGGCAATAGCAAGATCCAAACAAGCCCCCAAATCAAAGTCAAACCAAACCCCTGACTGAGGCTTGGTAGGGTGATAGAACACGAGGTGGAAAATATTTCCATCTCATGGAATATGTGTGAGGTGGTCACATTTCTTTCATTTCTATTATTTACACAATTAAGGACATAGAGTCTAATAAGAAAGTTTAAATATTTTTAGAAGTTGAGAAAAAAACAGCATCTAGACTGTAGGCAATACGGTACGATCTGGCCTGTTAATCTTTACCCTATAAAATATAAGTGAATTGGGCAAAGAATCACATTTACATGTACAAGCAGATTTTAACTTCAGATAACTACCCGCGTAGTGAGCATACAGGACACTGCCTTGGACCAAGCACTACAGTGCTGCCTTCTATGTGCATCCTGCACACCCCAGTCAGGCTCACTCATGCTATTTCATTATTTCTCTTATTTTTTTTGACAGTATAGATACTCTGTCTGACAAGACATACCGCTGTCAGACTTAAGTTTTTAAATTGCAACTATTTACAATTTTTTTCCAGATCATTAATCAGCAATATTAGGCACGTATCTAGATTTTCTGTCTGTATTTCCACAAGGCTGGCCTAGATTGTTCAATGAGAGGGTAAACATAGAATCATAGGTTAGGGTTGGAAAGGACCTTAAGATCATCTAGTTCCAACCCCCCTGCTATGGGCAGGGACACCTCCCACTAAACATCTTCATGCTTTTTAATTTTCAGGTACCCACCTTTTAAAAACACTGACTTCTAGAGCAAGAAGAGAAAACACTCTTTCAGAACACACATTTCATCTGACAAACATGTGCGTACAAAACCTGAACTCTCTCAAACCATTTTTTGAAAGCAGTTTTGAAAATTTCTGCCTAAGACTCTGTTACATAAATGCCTAAGAGAAATGGTTACATTATTCAGTGGGATGTCTATCTCAGGTACGTAAACTAAACATTACTGTAATAACTATACTGATAATGGACAGCATACAATTTGATGTACAGAAAGGCTGTGTGCAGTGAACTTGGCTCTCAGTGGAAGCTGGAGTTAGCTGGCTTAGTGAATAAAACAGTAAAGAAAAGGCAAAATCCAAAAATCTAGTATGCATTTTCCTACCTAGAGGATCTCAAGAACACCCAACCAACTCTTAATGCACTAGTTGCTTACCTTATGGTAACATGCAGAATTCTGAGATCAAATGCACATACAATACACATTACGTTACTTGGAAACCCTCATCCAGCCTAGCTGCTGTGGTCACAGGATTCAGGTGTGTTCTAGACACTCAAAGCTCTTTCTAGAGAAGAGGAGGTGAAACAGCTTCTTCCAGAACCAAGTCCTTTCTTTGCTTACTTTCTATATGTAAAGCCACATAAATAAGCTGCATGTCCTTTAAGCACTGAATTACCATTAAGTATATTATTTTCAGACACAGATATGAATCAAAGGCCCTAGTGATATACTGGTTTCCTACCAAGTACTTCAGGATCATAACTGTTAACTTCGTGAATTTAGCAGAACATAAATTATGAACACAAATTATTAACACAAGCCGAACAAACGACATTGACTTCTAAGTACCACTGGGGTTCTTTATCTTTTACAGCCAGAAACTTGGAATAAGCAGCTCAGAATAACAAAGTAAAAGTTTTTTGTGATTACATCAGGATTCTGGATAAATCCACCTTCCAAACCTTTCAGTGTTCAGATATAAATATCACACTCTAACACAGAGCTTTAAGGTAAGATCTTTCCAGTCTTACCTTTTATCCTCCCTACACCTAAAACGACACTGAAGTACTTCACCACATAGGTTTGATTAAGTTACAGCTATGTGCTGAACAGTCATACATAGTCAATGCTGACAGATTTTCCCACGCCACAGACTGAACATAGAATACTAGATTTCATCACTTAATAAAACTATTAGTTAATACCCCAGAGAAAACTTGAAGGACATCATGGGCTAACACATAACTGTACTTCACAGTGCCTCAACAGTCTAAGCTTAACATCTGCTTCCTGTTGGGTTTTAATTTTTTATTATTTTTATTATTTTTTTTTTTTTTTTACAAAGGGCTTTGCATTACTAGATATAATTACATATTTCAGTTAAAAGGAAAAATGCAATATAGAATTTTATTTCCATCTGGAAACAATATACGAACAACTTTCTGAAACTGTATGACTGTGAAAGAAAATTTCTGTCTTTAATCATGACTGAACCAGCTGATTCCCTTTTCCTTTTATCCCCTGGAATCTAATAAGTCTATAAACTAAGGGAAGTACTACACAAAATGACATTTCATGTAGGAATGAACAGGTCAAATAGTAGCACAATTTGGTTCAAGCTGACTTTACTAAAAATAAAAGCCATATACATTTGGAGTCTAACAACATATTTACAATAACCTTCAGTACACTGTACACATAGCAAATATTTTTTTTTTTCCCCAGTTCTTAGCAGCTGAGTACATCAGAACACAAGGCACATGCCCAGAAAGATTTTTATCTAGTTGGTGTATTTTATCCTAGCAATTACAATATAGAATCTTAATACCTAACCAGAAAATCACTCCTGTTTGTAATGACACCATGCACAACCACAGAGAATCATAGCGCCAATAAACATCAATATCTGTGCATCTTTATGTCAGTACTATAAAACTGGTCAAAGATTCTTTCCCCTAACCTGAAGTAGGCCAAAATGGAGTATTTGAATTTTGCCTCATGTTTGAGTCACGATGATGTGAATAACTTGCTTCCTAGTAAAAGGATTTTGTCCTCTGCCAGCAGTGAAGCCCAAAGAAACCCTCATCCATGTGGAAACATGACAAAACGGCACTTCCTTAAAACTTCTTTCCCTGTGGCAGACGTTAGTTTGGGATATGTCATGAAGGGTGTCTACTGACTGTTGTGTTTCAGAGGCCCAGTGGTGCCGCTGACAGCATGGTCAGGATAAAAGTCAAGTGGTTGCAGTCCATTTTATAAATTCCAGTGCTGCAGTACAGTTTAGGAACAGATGTGATGCAGAGATGCAGGCATGGTAACGATGACACAGTCTGATCAAGCCTGGAAAGCTCAGAACAGTTTTGTTAAAACTAATGAACAGGGAACCTTTTCCCTGCTTTCCACCCTCCATAGGTAATGTGGCTGTAAAACCAAAGAAGGTGTAGGATGTATAATGGCAAACTTCCCCAAGGACATGGGCTGGAAGGCTATGCCTCCCCCTCATCTATGTATGAAGTGGGAGGGATAAAATGAAGCCATATGATGGGCAAGCTTAGCATTAAGATAAACTGAGGTCATACTGGAGCAGTTAGAAGCCCACACAATTCTGACCAATGTAATTTGAACCTTAAAATCAAATCATTGGGTTACCAGATGGAGCACAAAAATCTGTTTTGTCATATGGGAAAAATGTCTTCTACATTACCAAACAAAAAAAACTGGTATTAGCTCAGGCCACCCTTAGAAGTGGATATAAACCAGACTGCAAGCCATGATTTGTTGATAGAAAAACTAGCCGTGAGAGCCATATGCTCAGCCCTAGCTGTTCCCAGCTGTTCTCCTAGGTGTGGGATCTCTTTACTGTTTCCAACCTCATAAAATAGACAACCCCTAGCTAGCTCAGAAATTCTCCCTCATGGTTATCGTTTAAACCTCTTATAAAACAAAAGAAGCCATACCAAAAACATCTACATGCCTTCATGCCACATCTTCTTTTACTAAAAATTAGGACAGGCTAACAGGAGGTTTTGAGTCAGTACACAAACAAGGAAATCCACTGCACCAAATAATTACTACCTTATTTTTAAATATAGAAACATCAAGAACTCTTCTCTCAGTTAATAAGTACATTTGTTACTCTCCAAAATATGATTCTTAACATGGATATACATGGTATACCAAAGAACAGAAAAAAACTCTTTGCAGAGTAACATTTTTTGTAGTTATCTGGTAAAATTAGTAATTCCCAGTACAGACATCCTAACCTGGGCTGCCAAAATACTACAGGATAAGAAAATTGGTATCCCTATTGCAACCTGCTTCCAGTATTACAGTAGGACTTCACATCAGCAAAAATGTAAATCATCAGCATCTACACTGGCTAAATACCTATTGTTCATTACTCAGCCTGTATAGAGCCATGAGTCCACAAGCAACATCTGAGTTTCTGCAAGTGTCACCAAATTACAGCTGATTAAGCAATACATTCAGCATTAATAACACCACACTGATTTCCTCAAGACACCGTACACTTTCAGTTCCACGCAAACTGCTGGAAGTTGTGTAGTTAGAAACATGCAGTAAAATGGTTCAGTCTTTCAAGATGAAAGCTATTAACTGTTGCTGCTGCAGCCATCATTACAATCCTAAAGAGACTTTGTAGAGCTTTAAAGTGCTGTTTGTCCAGTTCCAATAAAAAGATTCACTTCGAGGCAAAAAGTCCATTTAATTAATGGCTAGAGTCATGGTTTAATGACTTAAAGCCTGTCAACCAAATAGCTATTCCTAATTCCTTGTGAAATGATTAACTCTGATGTGCTAGAAAATACACACCTTTTCATTTTCTCCATGGTGCTAATTTCTTACCATTAAGCATTCCTCAAATGAAATATTTTTTCCCAGAAGTAAATAAATACTCCGTTTTGCAGTATTAGGAACACATACTGGGAAGTTGCTTAAAAAGGTGATTTATTGCAACAGCACACTGCATCTTTAAATAACTCTTTATCTCATTCATACTTAATGATAATAAAAGCTTGACAATTAATTAAAGCATTGAGAGGCACACAACAGGAGGGTAGGACTGTCACACTATCTTTTTGTCTTCATAAACCTGCTTGAGTGAACTGGATTGCTAGATTCATCCATACCATGCATTTGTTCACCCCCTCAAAAATGAGAATCTCATACGATAAAGAAGAATTGATGGTTTCTGTGCAGAAGGAAGTCACAGAATGAATGCACAGTCCACGGGAGTTCAGCTGCACTGAGACAAAGCAGTGCCAGGAAGCCTCCCTATTGTTTCTCTCTATTTCAAACAAGGAAGTACAGTATCTAAGATAGCATCTGATTTAGCAGGTTACAGTAGAAGGAAAACAGAGGAAAGTTTTAAGCAGAATCTAAACCTTTAAGCAAGTGCTACCTCTTTCTCTGACCTGAGGTAATTTTCATAGCAAAACAAAAAAAAATATTCTAAACCATAATGACAAAATTGCATCATAGAATTTGCATTCTTCAACACTTCTTGCACATTTAACATAACTAAACTGAATTTAAAGACTGGGTAGAAGAGATTTTATATCTTTTCCTCAATTCATAATAGTAGAGAAACCCAAAGCCAATATTGTTATGTGCACAATTTTATTACAGTTCTGAGAATACACTGTATTTCCTTTTTCTCATTTTTAAAGAATAATGGCCTCAAAAAAATCCAACTTTTTTTTTAAGCAAATGCCAAAGCCTAATGAAGCAAGCAGTCTTACTGAAGATTATGTAGATGATGTTGCAAAGCACAGTGAATGTGACAGCTCATCTATCAAGGAAAACAAAAGGGTTTATGCAACTAAATGGAATCTTTCAGAAAAGCATGGAGAGTAGTTGGTAGAACCTTACTTATTATAATATAAATAAATAGGAAATTGAGATCTTCTTTCAATGAAGGCAGAAATGTTCAAAGAAGATGGCACGGTTTGCTATGCAAGCTATATATTTGACAATAGCTTCTACCTCAATGCCTTGAAGCACATGGCGACAGCTAAAATTCCCACTTCATTGAGCAAAAATGCTGCTTCCCATCTATTTACCACCCATTCTTCAAACAAACCACTCAACGGTGATTTTTATTTTTTGCTAGTAATCCATAAATGAAGTAAGCCACAGCTCCAAATGTCTGCTAGGATGAGACAGTATTGTAAGTACTTGACAGACAACCTGACACTCAACACGAAACTGAGTGTGGATCTGTCTGCATTTAAATGCTATTAATTCTTGTGATACCTAATAAGCAATAGAAATGTTCAGATGAGCAAAGCATAATTAAGGTACAGATAACATGCACAGCTTTAAATGGTCAAGCACTGTGCTACTTAATATTAACCCGTTTTTGGAACATATTTCTTATGCACAAATTATTAAATACAGCAGAAGACTAGATACCTGCATAAAATTTTCTATCTTGATGGGGAACTGAATCTTACATAAATGAAAGCAATTCTTTCTCTGTTTCCAAAGCATTTTTATACTAGTGTTACAAAGAAAGGACCTTTATTCCCAGTACCACAAATATTCCTTTCTACACTACCTGGGAGCAAACCTCGTTTTTTCATCAAAGTTCTAAATACAATAAAATTAATGGTTTTGAGAACACCTAAGATTCATAAATACAACAGAAAAACCCTCAGAAAGGTTAAGATGAGTTCTTATTCTGGCATTTATTAAACCAAATTATATTCCACCACCTGGAAGCAAACATATCATGAAGCATTTCTGGACATTAGGACCTGCTGAGTCTGAGATCTTCAAAATCTAGATCAGAGAAAGTAGTGTGACAAAGCATATCACAAAGCATAGCAGAGATTCATCCCTTTCCTAACCCCATAATATCCAAATATATATTCACTCTGGCACGAGTTAATCACTGACAAAGTCCCCATGACACTATGTCTTAAGGAGTAATTTCAAGAAAATGTGCTACATTTGGAAACCCAAAGACGAAGAACACTTTATGAGGAAGGAGAGACAGTATTTTAGTACCAAAAAAACTCACAGACCAATGCAATACACAGTGTAAGCAAAGATGGACACACAGCTTCCATAGATGAAAAAGCATTTAATATAATACCAAAGGAAATAGCAAGCATCTCTTCCTATTCACTCCCCTTTTTCAGGAGCCCAGATGCAACTGCCCCTCTCATCTTCTCCTTAGTATCTGAAATTTCTTTCAATTCTACTACTAGCAAGGCAAACACAGTTTGCATAGAGAGAACTATATAATTATAGCAAGGGAAGCTGCATGGTCCACCGACTACAAAACACTACAGGACTCTCAGTAATAAGGGGTTAGGGTCTTAACCATTTATTTAAATGTATGCCACAGTTTTAACTTTTTCTGGTCAAATCAACAGTTTTTAATTGGTGCTTTCAAACATAGCAGACTATGAAAATGACAAAAATAATACTAGAAACATAGCAAATACATGCCATACAGGCCTTTTAATTCCTGAAATCATGCTGTCCTTTTTATTTCCCATTGAAGAAAGTGTGCATACTATTCCCTTCTTAAATGCATTTAAATCAACTAATGCTGTAGCTTATTCAAAACTTGAGCTTATGCACAATGCTCGAAAACATTCAGTGCGTTCAGGGGAAAAAAGAATATGGAAAAAAGAAAAGCAAATTAGTAGTTTTACTGTCATACATATCTACGTACTGTGGCAGGTCACATTTGAGGAAGCCATCTGTAGGGTATCAGCCTCAATGAGGTTAAGGAACATAAACACCAAGCTGACGTGAAAAATCAAAGCAAAAGAGCAAAAAAATACTATCGCGACTTGCAGTACACTTGGCACACCTTATGCATTTAAAGATACTGCCGCAACGCAGGCTCCATCTCAATGGCTGGTGTATCACTCAAATGTCCTGAATTAATAACAGAGATAAAGCCCACACAGATGGCATATGGTATGGTTTGAGACAGACTCATTTTGACAGGTGACAAAGATGACTACTCATCTAGTCATGTGAAATTAAGCACTCACGGGAATGGCAGGTGTGAACTGCCTCCTTCATACAGATTTGGAAGCATCCCATCATTCACAGAAAGTACTGTACTAAAATCCCAGACAACTCTGGAAGTGCCGTTAATGTTATATCTGTGAGTAAACTAGGGCTGAAATGCAACCCCCTGCCCCATCCCAGTCTGGATGATTCCTGTTTGATTTGGACAGAGCCCTAGATACTGAACAAGAAAATGAAGTTAAAAACCCAAGTAAAAGTGAAATATATTCAAGGGAAATATTATCCTCTATGCTGCCAGCATTAACTTATTTCAACCTGCTATATACATTTACACTTATTTTTTAGTTTTTGGAGTAACTCCCATTCACTGTTTACTACTACTGTTTTAATGGATATTTTTCTAACCCTCTGTCTCCACCAGTCACTACAAATGGATATAAAACACTCTCACTAGAAGAACAGCTATGAAGTTGATAATATGATTGCAGAATAAATGCCTGGAGATTACTTATAAAGCAGGATGTATACCATATGTACTTTTGGTATATGTTGATACTATAGGGCAATAACATCTTTGCTATCTAGCAGTCTGTAATTCAGCAGTAGCTCTGTGCTAAGTCATATGGGTAAGAGTATACAAGGCAACTGCACATATGCATATATTGCAGGTTTTGCTAGGACTATAAATATTTGTTAGGACTATAAAATGGACCCCAACCTTTTCCTTCATCTTTAGCATTTTATAAAATAAATTAAAAAAAAACATAATAAAAAAGAGCAGAAACATTTTCCCCTGATCACGGTTCATGTCCGTTTACAAAAATTTTCTGCTGTCTACATAAAACTCCAATTTTTCCTCAATGCCATGTGGTGGCATTGATATATTAAGAGAGAACAGACACTGGACAAGACACATATCTCAAAACTTCAAATAAGGAAGGTATATGCTTTATAATGTATACATTCAATCAGACTGCTAACACTGTGAGAGAGCACTTCGGGAAACACAATACTAACTCCATTGGTTGGACAAATTTTCTCTCAAAGGAAAACTGATGATGTCTTCTGCACCTAAAATGCAAACTCCAATTTCTTTTTCACTCTTGGTATCATGATCAAGAGAAACAATTTTTGAGTCTTGGGTCCTTCATTTCTTTTAATTACACCAAATAAACTTGTCATAACAACAATCCTCATGCAGAAGAAGTCATGCTAGCATTGCCTCTGTACAAATTAACACATTGATTGAAAGCAGTAGTGAAACTATGAAGTGCAATTTCCCTCTTTCCTGGCCACAGGTTTGTTCAGACTGCATGGTAACTTCAGGGTGGGCAAACTAAATTCACTTCCAGGGCAATCAGAGCAGTGGCCACACATACACAGTGAAACTGCTCCAAGCCTTTTTGTCGGAACACAGGTATTCAAACCAACGATCTCTCTTTAAAACAGTTTTCAAACATAGATAGTGTGAAAATTACATTTTTTTGAAGACTTCAAAATGCAGATAATACAGATATAGTGGCTTCACTACCAAATTCTGCAATTTTCTGATCTGCTTTTATAGTTTCATGTTACTCACTAATGTAATTACAAACTTCATCTGCAGCTGAAGAAAACAGCAAATAAAAAGATAAGTTATTTTAGATTATACCCTGAATAATTGTGATAAAAGTTTTTTTCCTAATGACTTACCTCAGTATGCAACATATCAAAGTGTTCAATCTTTTGCATGGTGATAAAATACTGCAAGCAAGGTTCCAAATATTTCTTTTTTTACAAATAAGAAGGCCAACTGAATGCAGAATTTACAGTTTAGAACACGATTGCTTCTCATCCCAAAGCTGATCATGCTACATACAACTGTAAGTACATAAGGCACTTTTACCCCCGTATTTACTGAATAAAATCCTAAGATTAAGGATAGAATATAGGATATATAGGACAGGATATAAGGAAGAAATTCTTTACTGTGAGGGTGGTGAGGCAGTGGAATGGGTTGCCCACGGAAGTTGTGAATGCTCCATCGCTGGCGGTGTTCAAAGCCAGGCTGGACAGAGCCTTGGGTGACATGGTTTAGTGGGAGGTGTCCGTGGCCATGGCAGGGGGGCTGGAACTAGATGATCTTAAGGTCCTTTCCAACCCTAACTATTCTATGATTCTAACAGGATTAAATTGTCAGACCATGCCACACAAGCATAATTATGATTTTCATGAGATTAACATCCTCCCCTGAAATGGCAAATATAGAATCATAGATCTTTAAGGGCAGAACGGCATTTACCCCACAGTAGTACCTGAAGGCACTGGGTATGTTCAATATTTTAAACTCAATATTTTAAATCATGTGAAAAACTGATTCCCTACCTATAATAAACCCGAGTTTGAATGACCAATGGCCCAGGCCCCCAAATCTACCAAGCTGTCCAGCATGAGAGCCTCAAGACCAGTTACAGCACCCACACTTTTCCTGTGGCCCCTCTTCTCCTCTAGTCCCACCACTGTGACTAGCTTCCCAACCCAAGGGAGCTTTCCTCTTTTTCCTTCTCCTTCCCTTGTGCTGGCCTCCAGCATCAGCAAAACAGCAGAGCTGTTGGCTAGCACTTCTTAGTGGATACTAAGAGACTGATTCCCAGCTACCTCATTCTGAGATAAGTGGCATTTTCTGTGCCTCTGCTGTTATTTCCTGGGAACTTGTGAGCGTGGGTACTATACTAATGAGCTGAAAGATTCACAGGGCCAAAGCCCAGCCACAGACCGGGGTGCACAGTACAAATGAAACATTGCAGACAGCTTAAACAGATCTCTGATCATAATCCAATGCCGAAAATATCAGATTTTCAAAAAAGATACATTATTGGAACAGTTTCTTCCTTTTCATAGGATATAACTGACACATGATTAGTACATTTTCCCATGCAAAATCTTTTCGAAGAAAGTGAAACAACTTCCTAGTTAGTAACATGCTTTCTAAACAAAATAAATTGATGAAATGTAGCACGTTTTTAGATAAAGATGTTTGCAACTAATAACCTTTCTTAGGAGATAACTACATCTGGATTTTATCCTTATCAACTGACATGAAGGTTTATCAACTCCTCATTTCATTTATTTTGTTATTTTTTAAACAAGTCATAGTTTTGTCCTCTCCTCAACCCAAAAGTTGAAAGCACATTTCCCATAAAGTGTTTATGTTATCTGGTGAAAATGTATACAGGAGACGGCTAACATCCTCTTGTGATCTTTCAGATACAAGTCTGGTAAGCTTGGAAGAGAGGACTAGACAAAAATGAAGAAATTCTTGGTCATACGTGATACAGACAAATGTGATTAAATGACCTTTAGAAAATATCATATAAACTGGAAATTGTATGAAATGCTGAAGAAGCCAAGCAACAGCAGATGTTGCTATTGTACAAGAAGGCTGGTGTACACAAAATGCATGTTCTGCACAGCAACGTTCAATGTATTTTCAATAGGCTCTCATGAATTCCTCTTGCTTTGCCATCACACTTAAATATCGATTTTTAAAGATATCAGAATACTTTTCCTGAGTATGAGTCAGGTCAAAGAGACTCTGACCTAGAGCACTTTCTGGAAAATTTAGGTATGGGAAGATTAGAGATCATAAAAACCTTTTACAGATTTGTGGCATGCTCACTCACTAACATGGTTACTTATTAAAAGAAACCAATGTACTTTCCACCTTCCTTAGATTATATAAAATTATGACTACTGCAGTGTCCTTTAGTTGGGTAGAATAGCTGCCTATTTCCAGCAGCTGACTGTTTTTTTTAAAGGAGAGTTGGGGGAGGGGAAGGCAGAAAAAAAAGCTTCTGAGAGTACTCATAAGATGAGCAGCAGTGACAAAAACAGCAGCCTATGCCAAAACACTTTTAATTATGAGAGTTACAAATGAAAGCAGACACTAACTGTGAAAATTGCTAAAAGCTTGATTCGCTTTTGTACAAGAGGCTGAAAAACATTAAAATAAAGAAACTTTTGACAGATATCAGAGAATGAGACAGAACGCAAATCTCTATCACAACCACAACACAAACCACAACAAAACCACTTCCTAAAAATTTCTGTTCAGTGTGTTGTTAAAACTCTATCATAGTGAAGGGTATGTTAAACCAAAGAATAAGCTAGCAGACCAGGAGATTTCTTGCAATCTTCTGCAGCTTGTATTCTTTAGCTGGTGAAGTGAAAAAACTGCTTATTCCTATCAAGATGAGATTTCTCTAGCCTGTGCACTTCAATAGGGAAAGGTACAATTATGACTCTCTGGTGAGAATATACTGTCCTTGACATCTCAAGAAAACATAAGTGCACTTATTAATTCTATAATATCTTTGGAAAATCAGTACAGACGCCAGCTATTGTTCTGGATATTGCCGATGCACATGGTTACAAAATTTACCTTAAGCTATATCCTTCCCAGCTCTTTCTATAAACAGTTCCTATGAATTTCACTAAACTAATTTGGTGACAGAATCCAAACAAACCTATCTTTGAGACAAAGCTCTCACTTCCTGCTCTTTATACATATAATATTGTTTCAAACCCACTGTTGTACACTTTTGTGTCTCTAATCTCATTGAGCTACTTTGTCACTTTTTGTTTAAATTACAGATATATACTTAGAATTTCCATTTCATATCATGGAATATGTACAGACTTTCAGAATAGCATCTAATGTAGGATAACAAGTATGTCATTGAGTGAGACTAGCATATAGTGTTTTTAGAAATACTTGATTGAGGTATAGCAGGAAGACAAATTCAGCCCAATTGCCCATCACCTACTAATGATATTTCCTTTAGTTCTTGAAAATACTAAACAGACACAAATACAACATCACAGTAATAAAGTTCCACTGGTCAGAAACCCAAGTAATATTAGTATTTCAAAATTATTTTAATGTCTTATCTCAGTAAGTTGTGGTGTCAGGAAAATTGCTTAACACTATCAGTCTGACTCTATAAATTTACTTGAAGCCCATAAATGATTCTCTTTTCTTTCTTACCTCCAGATGCTCTAAAATATAGGGAGGGTTCGTCATGCCAAGCCTCAGCATAGCTCCCTCAGGAATAGCTTCAACCAGCTTCCACAGAAGCGTAGGGAGGTCTGTACCAATGTCTCTGCCATACGCCCCTGTGTCTTCACTGGTTAGCCATATCTCACAAACACCCTCTGTGAATAGAAGAAAGAGATAATTAACAAATCTGGTTTAGAGCTGTTTATTTTATCATACAGCTGCTCACTCTTTAATGCAGTATTTCACAAGGCTATTATGCAGCCAGACTGGGTATTCAATTGCAAGGGGGAGGGAAGGAGAAGGAAGGTTTATCCCATGGGTAGCAGTGGGTTATTAAGTTCATTTTATGAGCACAAGAGTGCTACAACAATGCTGCAAATTATCATTGCTGTAGAATGATTAACATTCACAGCCAATAACTAGTTCTTTGCTGCCTTTACAGCAAGTCAGTCAAGTTTAGAACTCTGCTCCATTTTTTGAGGCTAATCCACTAAATACTACAAGTGACATTAACCAAGATACAGTCTGCATTAATGGTTATCACTAACAGTCCACTTACTGAGTGGTAAGCTTCTAATAAGCAAAAGTAGCTCTAAAGTGCAGTGATTAACGTTCCTCCTGGAATAATTATTAAAAAAAAACTCTTTGTATTGTTTAAATTATACAATTAGCAATGTAATATTAAGGTTGTATTGAAAATGTTTGTGACCACTGCATGACTGTGACAGTGTGGAAAAACTGTTTCCTGGCTGTTAATACTTCATTTTCCATCATGAGGGCTTAGGAAGTAGTATATTCGATTTATACTGTAAATAGTGACATCGAACACTCATATCTGGTAATAATATCCGACTGCTCAAAGAGGGAAAATATTGCACCACCCTTTATTAACAGTTGAAGGCAGTGAGGTTCCATGCAGTCACTTCTGTAAGTTTGCCGAACTTCCATCCTTCCTGCAATACAATCCATCCTCCCCCTCCTTACTGCCCTAAAGCAAGAAATAAGCCATCAAAAGCAGGGTGGGTGGAAGACTCCTGTGATTCCCAGTGAGATAAGACACTATTAACTCAGTGAAGAGTTAAATTTATAACACCAATGATGAAACAGTAAAGAAAACACACAAACACTATAAAGTGCATAATTCATCAAAGCACTGCTTGGACCAGCAGAGAATTTATCACAAAATGTATCTGTTTACATTACAAAGATATAGTTAGAATGAGGAAAACAAACATGTACATAGACTCTAAAAAGTAATAAACCTAGAAAATGGAAGTCTTACAGAAATGTAAACTCAAGACTGCCTCTCAAATTCAGGCTATAACTATAAGGGCCGAAAGCAGGCTATGCTGAGCACCAAAATTACTTGTTCAGAAAGATTTTCAAGGTAATGGCCCGGATTTGTATGAGGTGGAGAGGGGGGAGTGAGAGAGCGATTCTGTGAGTTTTGAGAGCCTCAAACCACGACAGTTATCATGTAGAATAGTAACAATACTAAGAATACTTCAAAATTAAAGGTAAACCTAGAAATGAATGACTTCTTAAGTTTTACTTCAAGGATAAGTTAGAGAGATGCACAAATCTATTCTCAGAAGAAAGTTAGTGGAAAGTATTCTTGAAGTACTGTCCTCTGCTTATCCACCTTGCAGTCACAACCTGGTAGTCACACTCAAACTAAATGTCTCCGTGCCTGATCAGGTATGCAGAATCTGCTAGCAGCATACAATCAACTTTGATTGTATCAAAGTTGATTGTATTACACCGCAGTTGCTCACATTTTTGGAATTCACCTCACCACAGGCAGTATCACACCATGACACACACATTAGGGTTTGCTGCTTGCCCTACATTTTCCTAAGATACGTAAGAAAAAAAGTAATGAAATGTGTATGCCACATTTTAAAAATAAGAGAAATATAAAGAATCCCAATGATGTCTAACGTCCCATTGTCTTCTTCCCTATATCAGGCTCCAACAGCCATTAAGACATTGCAAAAAAGAATAATTTACCTGCTGAATTTCTTACTGAAGCAGAGTAATTTCCACTTTTAAGCTTTCAACCTAACTGGTTTTTTGGTTTTTTTTTTTGGTTTTTTTTTTTTTTTTTTTTCTGTGGTGGTGGTGGTGCTCTTTTGTTGTGGTGGTTTGTGGGCTTGTTTGTTTTGTTTGTTTTTGTTGTCAGACCATCCCCATTGCCATCCCCAACCCAATGGCTAATGGAATACAGCCTCATAGTTAGGAACATGGGCCAGGGGTTGGGGGAAATAAATCACCAGCTATGAATGGAAATAACATTCCTGTGAAAAACAACAGTGGGCTTTTAAAGCTTCATAGGTGGGGACCATTAGCCCCCTGGTGGGCTGAAACTTCAAATTAAAATCACAAGAAGAGGAAGCAGCTGTAATAGTAAATCAGCAACAACAACAGGAATAACCATCTCATCTGCTCTCCGATCAGGGTGTTGAACAACAAGCAATGGGAATAATTCACGCTGAGCCAAGGATGTAGTCTTGTGGGGGTGGACACCGGTATTTTAGGCAAAGTTTCATGTCCCAGTTTCAGGTTGGCAAAATGTTTCTGCAAATACTGAATATTGCTGTGAGCACTGAGTATTTACAAGTAAAGTAAATTAACTTTGTACATAACTTTACATGATAGATGTTTGCTGTCAACTGTTATGCTGTTTATTCTAGCCCTTCGCATCCTGAGTTTGGAAGACTAAATTTACACCAGGTAAGAGGAGAAAACAGACCACTCTAACAGAATTAATAAAGTGAACCAACACTTCCTACTTTTACTCAACCCTCTTCCCTTCCAAACTCCAGCCTTCCATAGTAACCTATTTAAATCCACTGTGTTTTTTCCCTTTCTCTTGCAATGAATGTCACTCGATCATTCACCATTCTGTTACTTGGTAATTCTGGTGCTAATAAAAGCAAGCTGATTTTGTAAATGAGAAAATTGATCCAAACTGCAGAGTTTGGATGTGCAAATTCAGAGCATTTGTTACAGTATTAAGGCCAATTATCATTATATTTGAGTAATTACAAGTCTGCCTTTGGTCACAGCTCATAGTTTATTTCTCACTCAGCCATCACTACCCGGCACAAAAGACTGCTGCCTCAACTGCTGGCTTCTGATCTCTGCTCTGCTGTAAATGGAGATGACTGAGAATGAAAAATGTTGGGAAAAGAATGGATTCTTGTACATGAAGGAGATTCTGAACTTATTCCTTCTCCAATGTCTCAATATAATGAATACTTATTGAAGACTATGACATGGGCTTTAACTTTTTGGGGGGTAGTCTAAACAATCCTGGTCATAAAGAAGACAAGAAATCCTACAGTTATCATTTTACAAGATATGTTCATTTCTGCTTTAGAGACCACTTGAAATGATTCATTTCTTTAATAAAAAAATCTAGTGCTATTTCATTTTATCTTCAAGCCACTGTTGTAAACACTGTTTTCAGCAGTAGTAAAAGTCTTTTAAATTGAAGGCAAAGCTACTCCACCTGAAAAATGAATTTACTTCAATCCACAAAAGCATCTGAAGATGTAAAATATCAAACACTGATCCTTTGAAATCTGTTTGTTTACCTGCAATACCTTCATACAAATGAAATTCAATCTCGAAATCCTTTTTTTTTTTTTTATTTTCCCTTTTCCTTCCCTTCTCATTCTTCTCTTTCCTGTGAGAGTTTCTAATATGAACAGGAGTGGCTTCTCCAGCAGTGCAATTCTTTGCAGGCTACCTAGGTGGAGGACTCCCAGTTCTGACCTTCTCAGTAGCCCATATATGCTTATCAATAACCACCTGACCTCCTTGCTAGTCCTTCTCCGATGGTGAATTCTTACAGCAGCCTGCAGTGCTGTAGAGACCACAGAAATACCTCACCCACTGCACCACAGAAATCCTAAAGACCATCTAAGGGGAAACCTGACTTAAACGTTTGTCAAAAACTGCTTGCAGACTGGAGAACAACCAATCTGACCCTGCCACTCCTCATCATAACCTTAGAATTAAAAAATTACACAAAAAAATCATAGCCAAAGATGGAAAGGCTTGAAGAAATCAAATTCATTTTAAATGTGCTTATTGTTCAGGATTAGCTTACCCTACCTAAATTTATTTTCTATTCAATTATTTGAGTTTCGCATTAGTTATTCAGCATGGATTTTACAGGCACTGTTTTAATACTTGATGCAGTGCATATGCTAGATTACTTTGCTGAATGAGTGTCTTAAAATTGGGATTTGGAGGAATCAGACTCCTCCTACACTTCTGAAGTACTCTGCAAGTATTGATTAACCACGTAAGAGTCCAGGCCTCCTCTCAGACACACTGTTCAACCACCTGGATCACCACTGAAAGATTCCATTGCGGGGATTGCCCGAAAGAGTAAATCAAACTGGGAGCAGCTCATTGGTACTAATAGGAGAGGTTTTGAAGGATTAGTTTTCAGTTCAGCAAGAAATCCCTACTTAAACTGTATAAACACGGCTTCTAGAGGACAGAGAATGAAGTTACGCACAACCCCGTACAAATGCACCCTATCCCAGTCTCGGAAAGTAATTCACATCCAACTATCACAATTAGAAACTTCAGGCAGATGACAAAACAAGCAGACTGAAGAAAAAAGACAGGTCTAGGTGCAGAGCTGGTGAAAAAGTCACACTGTTAGGCTATACTCAGTACCTTGGAAAGTGTGGGTCAGCTATATACCATACAGATGAAGTATTGCAGTTCTGCTCGTGACATGCTACATAAAAACTGGCCCCATCACATTCTCATTTTTACTTTGAGGGACAAAGCTCTAGATAAGCATCTCAGATTGACTTTCTAGAGGACCTTTATTATGCCCAAACATATTTCCTCTTTTCAAGAATCTACTTTGCCTTTATCCTTCTGGACAGTCTTTAAGGAAGTGAAGGATGGTCGGCCACTCCTTTTTTCTTAATGCATGCCACAAATACCTGAACAAGATCTCATTGGTATCATGAATGTTGGCTAACCTATTGGAATGCAACAACTGGAAAAATTACTCGGTCTCCCAAACTACTGTTAAAACAGAAAGCCTTGCAAAAGGATGTCTGGCTTAATCAACCCTTCACAATGAAGGAAGAAGCAATGGCTGGTTGAGTGGCCCCAGAAATCCATTCAGCACTAGTGCACTTCAAAATGAGGATGGAAAAATATTTCTCTGAATTTTCACTATTGGAGTGATAATCAATAGGTTTTAAATATCTTTTAGTAGAATAAATTGCTTTGAAGTGTTGATTAATATTGCATAAAGAACTGCTACACACAGTGACTAAATTTAAAAGCCTGAACAAATTCCATTTCATGTGGTCATTAGGAAAGCTAAAAGGTAAAGACAATTCTGTACACACAGTGGAAATTTCTTTTCATGAGATCACAGAATCGCTTGGGTTGCAAGGGAACTCTGGAGATCACCTAATCCAATCTCCTGCTCAGATCAGGTCAAATTAGATGTGAGTGCTCAGGCCCTTGTTCAGTTGTGTTTTGAATATTTCCAAGGACATAAATACCACAGCCACTTTGGGTAATCTTTTCCAGTATTTGACCACCCTCAGGGTAAAATATTTTTCCTTGTACCTAATCGCAATTTCCTGTGTTCTGACTTGTCCTGTTACCTCTCATTCTATCCCTGTAAGACCTGTCTGCCTACAAGACAGCCCAGGTCTGCCTTCTCTATACTCTCCCATTAAGCAGTCACAGACAGCAACAAGATCTTCTCACAGCTTTCTCTTCAAAAGCTCAACAAATCCATTTCTCATGTCATGTGCTACATTCTCATAATCATTTCAGTGGCCCTCTGCTGAACTGCTCCACTATGTCAGTAAGTCTGGACCTGGGCTGCCCAAAATTGGACAGAGCACTCTTGCCGTGAGGTCTTGTAACTGCCAAACACAAGGCACTAGCCATTCTCCCGCGCCTGTAGCTGCACTCTTGCTAAAACTATCTAGGATGCAGCTGATAACTGCAAAGGGGTTTCAGCGCTGACTCATGTTCATCAGCTTGTCCAGAGGAACTCCAAAGTCTACAAAACTTCCAACCAGTCACCTCTCTACATCCATATTTTATGCTATCTGGTCCCAGATTAAGGACATTTTGCTAGCGTTTGCTGACTTCATGAACTTACTGTCAGTCCATTTCTAGAGATTGATTGAGGTCCCCTGCAACATTAGCCCTACCCTCCAGCCAGTCAACTATTCCCCCAATTTAGTACCACCTCTGAAGTTGCTCAAAATGTACTCTATCTGCTGTCAACGTTGTTAATAAAAACATTAAATACTGGCCCTGGTATCAATCCCCAAGAAAACACTCTTGGTAACCACCAACTAGACTTTAATACCACGGATCACCACCTTTTGAGCCTAGTGAATTCTTTCAGCCACCTTACCATCCACTTACCCAGGCCATCTCTTGCCAATCTAAAAATATTATGCAAGACTATGCTGAAGACCTATCTATATTCAAAAGAAGTAAATAAACAGACACAAAACAGAAAACCCTAAACAAATAAAAGAACTCTTTACTTCAAACCCTGAAAACAAAACAATCCCCTCCCGAACAACTCCCTTCTCCCTCCCCTCCAAAAAAAAACCCAAACCACTTCAAAACATCAAAGCTCCACAGCTTTCCTCTCCTTCACAATGACAGACATCTCATAAAAAAAGTCACTCAGGCCAACCACATGATTTTCAATTTATAAATCTACACTAGCTGTTCCCAAACACCCTCATTCTTCAGGCACCTAGAAGTGGCTTCCAGGAGGGTTTGGCCAATAGAAAATGAGGTTCAACTGCACTGTGGTTCTCTAGATTCTCCTTTCTTGCTTTTCCTGAAGTGGAGGGTGACATCTCTCTTCTCCAGTCATCCGATATCTCCCCGATTGTCATGCCCTTTAAATAATGAGAGAGAACAGCCTCATAATGACATCAGCCAGCACTCTCAGCACACTTGGATGCCTCTCATTGCAGGATTATTTCTACTACTTCTGGGTTTCAGTCTGCAGTTTTCATAGCATGTAAAACTACGCTATGTTTTTCAAGTGCTTAGTTCAGTACAGGTCTTTAGAGCAGTTGTGGTTTCTACCACCCACAGGATGACACATATATTAGAGTGCTTAGGAAATGAACACACAAACTTTCATGGTCTACATATTTTTAAGAACAAATGTATTTGGAAACTAATATGAAGTGACATGCAGACCAAGTTACACTGACTCAGATTATACCATCTTTGTATAGGATAACATTATTTTATAATCATAGAATGATTTAGATTAGAAAAGACCTTTAAAATCATCGACTCCAACTGTTATCATCAAGTCCAACCATTAAATGTAGAACACTTGACAGTATCCCTTCAAAGATTCTGTTTGGCAGTGTTGTCTACTACACTTAGTAACAAAATTCAAGGTATTTTTTTCTCTCCTTAACAAGATGCTTCATTTAAGTAAATGCACACACAAAAGATGATGCATTTATACTCCTACTGTAGAGCAGTATATATTCATGGTATGAAATTCTTAAACTAGATGAAGCCATAACATGACCTTGGTTGAAAGGATTGTTTTCTACAGACATGATAAAGGTACTTATAACAAATTCCTGATCTTGCAAGCTAATGTAAAATGTTAGGGCTACATCTCCAAACTCCAAAGCAGAGAGATTAATCGTGCCTTAGACCCCTTCGACTCTGCTGGCAATTGCTTTTTCAAATGTATGAAATACCCTTTGCATTTTGGTTAGCTTAAGTTTTCTTCCAAAAAAGTAAAACATGCTGTCTCGCTTATAAATCATAATCAGAGTTTAAATAAATTTTGATGCAAAAGAGCTCAAGAAACAGCTTGATTCTATTTCAATGAAAATGTGCTAATATACTTTCTAAATTTTACATTTTATACATTTTTTTCTCCCAGAGATTTTGTTTTTTTTTTTATGTAACTTACAAAGTCAGAGCTTGACCACAGTCAAAAAACAAGCATCAGGACTGCTGAATATGAACTTTTTGTAATTACTTTTAAGTTACAATAACAGAGCATTCTGGTTTTGCACAACATCAAAAAAAAACAAAACAAAACAAACAAATCTCCCTCTCCCCCAACAACAAAACACATCACACACTTCTCCCTTCACCTTTTGTTTTAATTTTTAGGGCTATCCTGGAGATTTTGACATAACAACCACACACTGGAGAGTTCTGGCCCAGCTATGTATCTACTCTTTAGTAATACCATGCTAACTTTAATGTAAGGATACTCTACCATCTGCTTTATATTTAGATGTGAAGTCTGATAGAAGGCTCTAATAGCCACATGACTAACAGTGGCTTTCCATTTTATCTTCTGTGGTTATGAAAGTGGAAGCTGCAAACCGATTTACTCCAGGTTTTCCTTTTGAAAAGTAATACGTCTGAGAGATCAAACTGATAAAACTGTTTAGTCCATTCGGGTCTACTTAATTTGCTTATTTATCCAAGTTCATTACATAACAGGACTGCTGCTTTTGCAGCACTTGCTTCATCATTAAGGCATTTACAAAAGTTTACTACCTGTGACTGTTGTAGGGTTTAGCAGCTTTATGATCTATATCAAATATTATTCCTTTTGTTCATTTCTGTGACTAATGATATACAAAATATTTTGATACAAGGTGTATTTTGAAACAAGGAAGAAGAAAGCTTGTGACAGTAGAAAAAGTTTAGTTTATTCCTTCTATGCTACTAATTAAAAAACACAAAAAAAGTCAGAAACAGAAAGTTCCCAATAAAAAGCACGCAAAAGACAGGGCAAACTGATTACTACAGAGAGCACAAGAGGTTTCACTCCCCAATAAAGCAAACCCTTGTCCTTGCTTATAAAAGAGGTCATTCTACCCCTATAGGGACCTCTGTTCTTAATAACGTACTCCTAGAGCATGAACTAGAAGCCCTGTCTTGCTTGTTTTGTAGCTACAGTATGTTAGCACAGAGAAGAGGAAGGGGGGGGAAGGAAAGGGAACAGTATAATAGGTCACTTGCTGCTGCAAACAGCATGATAGCTAAAGTTATTATGAGTCTAGTTTCATTCTGTAAGTACAAGAGAGACTTAAAAGGGCATCAAGACAGTCAGGCTGCACAAGTTTGCACAGTGTCAACACTGAAGCATTATGCATCTTGCTTTCAAGGAGAATTAATGATGTCATACATCATGATGATAAATTGGGGTTAGTAGCCAGTCTGAAAAGAAAGGGGATGAATGGATTTTGAAAAAACTGGAAGGAAAAAAAAAATAAAAATAGTTGAATTGCACGAGTTGGTCGTATTTCTCAGGCTGAGGGGTGAGGAAGTTACTCTTTCAGACAGAAGACAGTGCTTTTTCTGCTGATCACCTGCCTATGATCCTGCTCTTTCCAGGTATGTGTGGTACCTGCACAATGGCTTGTTTTGAAAGTTAGCTCTAGCACAAATGAAAATAAAAAAATAAATCCACTTGTTCATTACACTTGTCAGCTGAATAAGGATAAAACTGTAATTTGCCATTCCACATGCAGACATCCTACAAGAATTAAGTTGCTCTTCAGTGACAGTGGACATCTACTGACAAAGATAACAGAATAAAAATTATATGTGTATTAATGATCAGGACAGATTTAGCTGATGTTAATTACTTATTTACTGAACCAAGAACATTATTCAAGAAGCAAGTTCAATGATAGACAATGGTACATGAATCAAGAAAACAAACTGTAAAAAGACTGTGTGACGATAGGGAATGGATTTTGCAAAAAGGGACTTAAACACAAAGGAAAGCTATTTCAGAAAACACAGACAGGCGTGTACTCAGAGCTCTTTTTGTGCAGCCCTGTATGCAGGATACAGATGCATATGCAGGTCCCTGAAGCGTGGAATTACTGTTCTCAGCTCTACGCATCAGATACAATTTGTGAACTATTGATATGCTCATGTTGTTCTTGTACTATAAGGAGAGAGAGAATACTCAACCCTCCACCAGAAGGGTCACTTTAGCACCATGCAGAAATACTCTTTACTGAAAAGAGAAAGAGCAAATTTTCCATAAACTTAAATGGGAAGAACTAAAACCTATTATTTCTACGACCACTGTCAAAGCACAAATGAGAAATCTGCTTTGTAATCTGAATTTAAAATGAGGTATATAAGAAATCTTGTTTATGAGCTACAAATTCATTGGGAAAAAGAGTAATGCGCCACACTGTAACATACACTTGCTGTTTTAAAACCAAAACATGGGCTATCAGTCTGCTGTAGATGTATCAGATGCAAAGGGTCACACACTGCCCAATTCAAGGAAATAGCCATGAGCTGTAGGCATATTACAGGATGCAGTGCTAATTAATGGAGGCTTTTTACTGAGTATCCATCTCTGTAGCACTAATGAGTTTGGATTAATCTAAACAACGTTTTCATGGAAACTTGGGAAGTTACATGGCATAACAAGTTTCAATCATTAAAAATGTTTGTAGCCAAGCAAAATAACTCTCTGAATCTAACTTCAGAAAGAGAAAAAACTTACAAATTCTACAACAGCAGACCATATAAGCTACCAGGGTGTGTTAGAGATACTTGTCAGCAAACCTCATCCTGCTTTCTCCTGCCCAATTTTCATTTTCTAGAGCTGAATCCTACAGTCCTATTTCATTCGATGTTTCTGATCTCTCTTTTTTTCTTTTTTAATAAATGAACAGCAAGTGTAGATAGAAAACACATTTTGGGTATTTAAAGGTGCCAAGAAAAATTACCTAAAAATTATTTGGAAATAATATGGTATACACTAAAATGTTGAAATTTTATAACGCAATGAAAGAAAGAAGATACTTTATGCCTGCTTTGACTGAAAACCTAACAAGAATGACTAATCTCTGCTCTGCTACATATCGCAGAATTAGGGCTGATGTCTTTTTGAATGACATGTTCTGATCACACACTCCACAGAATTAAGAAGAAATTACTATTATATGCAACAAATATAAAAGTGTTAAATTCTTTGTTTCAAACTAAATTATAAACCAAGCTATAACAATGAACACAATATAATAATAACAGCAAGATAGAAATATAATAATAATATAATAAAAAAAGGCAATTACCTATTTCAACATTACACCTGAAAGGAAAACTATAAGTATTATAAGGATGCTGTAAATTTGAAACAAGGAAACAAGGATCACAGAATGTATGAGCCATATAGGCATAAACCCAAAAATTACACACAGAATGAAAACATTTCCTTGATACTGTTTGAGGCTCAGGCATGGGAAAGAAAGGAGGAGTGAACACATGAATGCAAACAGAATCAGAGAAAAGAGTAATAAAACTGATTGTGCTGAACAACACCATACAGAATTAACTACAGACTGGCACACAAAAATAAACTGAAACCCTTAAAAGAAAATTTTCAGAAAAAATAAATTTCTTTCCTCCACTTTAAGAAAATATTGAGTCATGGGTTTACAGTGAATTTTTCCCTCATCTATTGAGATTCAGAGTTACTATTCCAACCAGGGTTTTGATATCACTCCTAACTATGAAACATTAGTTCAAATCAATCACATTGGTTTGCAGGAATACAGAAGAATGGACAAATTTGAACTTCCATTTTTTAAAACAGCTCATGGTTTGCATTTACTAAGAATTGAGTTACTAGATGCTCACACTTAACTGAATCCTTCTATCCAAGACACCATTGTGGACTTGGATTCCTTAAGCTTATATTTAGGAATTATAACTTTAATCTGCATACCTAAGGAAACAAGGCTTGCATGCTTGTGCTACACATGTATCATTCTATCCCAGTAACTTTTGAACTCACTGGCCAATTTCTATCAAATATGACAGAAAACTGTAAATCTCTGAGTCCCCACAAGTTTTATGAACTTTAACAACCAGTAGGAGATGCGTGGTCCAAAAGGGTGTCCCACTTAGAAGGCAGGCAAGACTCTGCAACTACTGAGTTTATTTGCCTGCAGCCACCAGCTGGGTTAGCTACATCTCCTCCGTAACAGGCTATCACTGGCTTCGTAAGGAAGGATGCATGGTTCATACTGGTGGAGAAGAATGATTTAAGAATTATTTAAACTTTAAGAAAGCAGTTTTTATCACATAATGAAAGAGTAGGTCTTCAAATAAATAGTGTAAGCACTGCATAAATAAAAGCACAGACTCACAAGAATCTGCAATTTATAATTACGGTTACTACTTTAGTTTACCTCTACTTACACCTGAAGAATGGTATGTGACAATAGCCAATGGTATGGGACAGTTAAATGATTCTCTGTCTTCAGGTTGTTAATATTCTTTATCACTAATGCTGCAAGCAATTTATCATACCACATGCTTGAATGGAAGCCACTGGAGCAATAGTTTTTCTGCATATTCTCTCTGTGTAGGTTTCTATGCATGACAGAACAAATATTGAGACTATCTGACAGCCTCCATTTTATTTTGCAGGTCTGTTCCAACACATTTAACCACAATGCATATCTCCTCTCTTTCCTCCCCTTCAATCTGCCCTACCAATGACCTTAAACCAAATTTAAATGAGCCACCCTCTGCTAGTAATGAGAAATAATTCAGCCTCAACGATGGTTTGTTAAAGCCCCTCTCATAAAAGAAAGCACACACATCATTTCAATCATTTTGAATCATACAATGACTTTTGGCTTAAAAGAATCATTCACCAGTGATGCTAGGAAGGCTGGATGTACATTAAAGTTCAAAGTAAAATAATCTAGTTTTGCAGTCCTTAATTATAAATGTAACATAAGGGAATCATAGCCTGAGCAATTTTTATGCCACAGTTTGAGAATGACTAAGTTTTGCTGTTTTCCCAGATGGGGAGGAAGGGTTTAATAATTCTTCCCACTACAATTAATGCCTTCTTTTCCCTCTATAGAACAGCACACAAAATACATGAAATTAACAACACAAATTACACAAAAGAACTCATGAAATTCACTTGTAAATAAGTCCAATAAGGACTTCTAATATCAAACTTCCCTCAAGCACTCTGAAATAACTGAAGATAGATCTACAAATTGATTCAGGCTTCCAGCTCCCACTAATATCCTAGAACACTTATTTTTACTTTACAAAGGTATTTAAACATTTCTGAGCTTATTTTCAAGGATATATGATCAAGGAACCTGGTTAATACATTTTGTATGGAGTCTGCAATTCCTCTTCAACTTCACACAAGAGCTTCTGGCACCTTTTGTGTTTATTCCAATCACTGAAATGGCATGATATGACTGAAATTCTGGATAAGAAGCAAAAGCTTGCAAAAAATGTACTCTACTTTAGCCCAGAGACATGTAATGATTACAATGCAAAAGTGTTATTGATTTACAGACAATTCATATGAAAGTGTCTGCCTTGTTAAAAACAGGATCATAAAACAAAAAGCTCTGTGCTGCTAGACACAAACTGTATTGTGTCTTGCATGAGTGTCAAATCTTGGCAAAAATCCAGTTGCTGAAACATTGCCAGGCACATCAGATATATATTAATGAAGGATAATCTGTAAGAAAAGCATTCTTTCATAAACTTTTTTTTTTTTTGGTAGAACCATCAATCAGCGACCTAGCTGAGCACCATGTGGCTCAGCTTAAGAGATCCTCAGGAATGCTTCAGTGTCTATAAACCACTGACTAACTTCACAGACTTGGTGCCTTTCAGTGCCCATTGTCCTAAATATTTGCTGAAATTATCTGGCTGGCTGTCAGCAGCTAATTCTGGTTTACAACTTGGGAAACCAGCAGTGAGAGGTTGTTACTAGTGACATCCTTAATACCAATTGGCCAAGATGCAAATTGCCAGTAAAGAATTTTTTGCAGCTCAAATTATGTTATAGGAAAAAACAGGAACATACAGGACCATCTAAACATATGTCAGGAAAAGAACCAGGGCAAGCATCTTGTTATTTAGCCCAACTTAGGCTGTAAAGAGAAGCAAAATTATACATTTTGATTTTGTTCAAAGACTTAATTTCCTAATAAAGATATAGTCTAAACAATACAAGTGCACTGGTATTTCAAGATACTGGTATTATAAAAATGAAATGAAGTGCAAAGTGTCCAGAGAATTCTCACTATAGAACAGGAAGTTTACATGAGTTATAAGGACTGAACTTGACCATGCAGGAAAAACGTACCCTGAAAGAAAGGTTGAAACTATTTCCACTCTACTGACATTCTGTGGGGCTTGTAGAGTCCATCTCAAAGTGTTAATCCCTGCCTCTCTATTCCATAGGAGAACAGTAATTTACTTAGGCATCTGATCTTCAGGAGAGCAAAGGCCACTCGCCAGTTTCTAATCCAAAGCATTCAAATGTCATTACTTAAAATGTATGTTTCAATTTCATAACATATATTAAAACACTTATTTCTACATAACTTCACAAGAGTCAGGATGAAGAAATTAGCATTGTTAAGTCATGGGGAGAAAATATGAACAACTTCACTATAGTTCTAACTACTGGATTAATTTCTTGCAGTCAGATTTATGAAACATGAGGGACTGGATGACTCCATGTAATGGCAATAACATATTTCATCTCAGACTCAGGAATAACTTAAATAGAGGCCAATTTAGAGGTGATGAAAAACCTGAAAGGTTTTTGATGGCTTATACATCACCCATTAGCTGCCTGCATCTAGCTCTAAATAAAGTGTTAATTTATAGGTACAAATACTGCTTTTACTTGACTACGTTCCCATAAAATAGCTTGAAGTAGCTATCCCAGGCACTTATTTATAGAAAGAATACTAATAGCACAGAACTCAGCAGAAACCTGCTAGATAACCTTGACAAAAATTCTGGTGACCTGAAGTTACGACTACGAATAAAATAGGTGGCTTATTTCAAGCTACATTGTGTATGCTTATGTGAGCTACAAGTATAGCTGTGCTTGTAGTGCAGTCATGATTAATTTCTTTAAAAATGGTTCCTTAGAAAGAGTCACATCACAGTCCCTAACATTCATATTATTTGTTGATGCCTGAATGATTTCAGTAAGTAACATTCATCTTATGCTATGAAGAGCACTTAGTAAGTTCTCTTCTAAATTGCAAACACTACATGACTATGTCACCTATTGGAGATACACTTTATATTTCAAATAATGAATACATTCAAGAAACAAGAAAATAAAGTCATTTTTGACAGAGTGTACTTTATCTTGGTTTTGTTTCCTTAACTAGAGTCACTAGGTAAGCTTTCTTCTTATCATAATTAGTTCTAACATGGCAAGAATTAATATGAGTCTGCACAGTGCCAGGTTCTCTACAAACATCAACCCAATACATCTTTTCTAAAAACCACACTCAAGTCATCAGCTTGATACTGGAAAAACTTATACACGATAGTTCTCAACAGTCGCATTTTTCTGGAGTAGTTATTTCATGAAAGCTTTCTCCTTCACCTCTTCCTTCCAAGCCACCGTTATAGACTGAAATCGTGACACAAACTACAGTACTTCACAGCCCAGACAGTAGACACCCCTTCTTCAACCACCAATACTCCTCTACAGACAAAGCCTCATTATCAAGTCTACTTGCATCACAAAGTCTGCTGTCCGTCTTCCAAGCCTTTCTTTTGCTTTAAAGGGTCCCAAACTACAAGAAGCTTAACAGGATCTATATTTGATCTACAATGGTCCAACTCTTCTATCTCCTTTATAGTTATGTCCCTTACCCTACCTTTGAATAAAACAAGAGCAAGTTGAGAAGTTTTATGTTTTGTTTTTTTCTTCTTCCCTCTTTCTTATTTGTTTTTTGTTAAAAAACAGCATTCTGAAGTGGCTTTCTCTATGGCTGCTCAATAAGCACTGGAATCAGAAAAGGTAGTTGGAAAGAGGAGCATATGACACATGTGACAGTGGTCAAATAGAAACTGCTGCAGATAACATAGATACATTTAGGTTAAAAAAAAAAAAAAAAAGACCTGTGCTATGACAGAGGATGTGAATGATATCAAACTTCTCTTTCTGATGTAAAGGCACAAGCCCTTCTGAGCTTGAGTGGTTTGTTTTAATAATTGATACAGTGCAAAAACCTTTTGCATATAGAATGCTTCCATTACGTATTTAAACTAAGTATTTAAAATTCAGTATTAAAAATACCATGAAGAATTTAAAACATAAAATATTAAATATTTTGGAGCCCAAAACCACATGTCAGATATAGGTGAGTCTTATGTTTTATTCTGGTACCATTATCATAGAATGGTTCTGGTTGGAAAGGACCTTAAGATCATCTAGTTTCAACCTCCCAGCCATAGGCAGAAACACCTCAAACTAGACCATATTACCCAAGACCCCGTTCAACCTGGCCTTGAACTCTGCCAGGGAAGGAGCACTTACCAGTCCTCTGGACTACCTGTTCCAGTGTTTCACCACCCTCACAGTAAAGAAATTCTTCCCTATACTTTACCTGAACTTCTCCTATTTACTTTTTAATTCATTACCCTTTTTCCAATAGTCACCAAAAGCGGGGAGAATAAAACTCTTTAACACACCAATGCAGCATTAGGAAGCAGGCACTTCCTTATTGCACTGAAGTCCCTGATGAAAAGTCCCTCTCTGGTATCCTTGTAATTATCAATATTCTATGTTATATCTATATTATGCAATTTTATCTATATTCTTAACGGAACTGCATGCCACACATAAGACAACTTGTATTTATGTCAATGATTAATTACATCTCCTTACGCCTCTGTGAATTCACATATTTCTTTCACTCTTTTTCAAAAAGTCAGCCAACATGTAGACAAAATAGTGCATATGGATTACCAAATGCTTCTCAAATGTCCTTCACCAAAAGCTTTTAGATAACGTAGTATCTCATAGATTAGAGGAATTGATGTCGCTTGTGGATTGCTGCAGACAGCTGGCAACTGTTAGGAATAATTTACCTGTTTTTACAGTACAGGGAAGTTACAGATTTATACTAGGATTGGTGTATTCAACAAGTAAACAACCTGACAAAAGCATGGCATAGGAACACCTGGAAAATTTTCTGGTGAGACGCAGTTATCCAGAGGAAGTCAAACCTAAATCCACTGCAACAACTTGCAGAAAGTATACTGAAGAGGTTGTAGTAATACAGCCAATGAAACTATGCAGAGAAACACAAAACAGTGTGCCGTAAAAAAACCCAACCAAAACAAAAAATCCCCAACAACTATGAAAAGGCAGGGCTCACAATGATGAATTCCAGCCTGGATAAGGGAGAAAAGTTTTTCCTCTAGATTTTTGAAAGCATTATCTGACTAATTAGCACCAATCAAAAAAAAAATAAACAAAACAAAAAGTTGGCAGGATGTTAGCGCTGAATAAAGAAAGAATACAGAACCAAGGAGAAGCCAATGCCATGCCTCTTCACACATCCTTGCTATTCCAAAATTCTGAATTTCACCATGACATTCTTTCATAACAGTTGTCATTAAGACAACTGTAATAAAGCTGACAGAAGAAAATTGACTAAATATTCCACAGCTCAATTTGACACGGACAGAGGTGAACAAGAATACAACAAAGATAGACAAAACCATGAACTTGAAGATGATCGGGAAAATGACTATGTGCTGTTTTTCACTATTCAGGAATCAAAAAATAATTCAAACAGTGAGTCTCCCAGGCAGTAGTAGCCTTAAATAAAAAGGAAAGCTTTCACACAGTACATGAACATTGATTACAGAAATTATGAAACACACTACTACGGGCTACTGCAGAGATTGGAACTGTAAGAGCCTATAGGCGAATTTATGAAAGAGGAGGCTATTAAACATGATTTTTCAGGCTGTAGCCTCTAGCACGGGAGGGCCCTAAAAGCTAGGAGACCATGCAAGGCTTAAGTTAAACCCCACCTTGAGACACCTCACTTCATTCATTGTTTCCAAAGCATCTCCAGTACTGACCATCACTGGAGAAGAGCAGAACAACCTTTCTGCATATTCATGGCCATTTCTTGGCACAGTAGAGCACTATTAATTCATGTTACCTACTTCAGTCATTTGTCAAGGTGTAAACAAGGCAAGAGAAAACGCCAAGTGAGCTGATTACAGAGGAACCCATGATTTTATAATAAAAGACAGTGTACTGAATAGCAATTCCAAAAATGGCTACGATTATCAAATCATAGCTATTTCATGGTTTTGTCTGGATGCAAGGAATACACCTGGGTCAGAGCAATCCCAGGCACAGCTACAGGTTGGGCAGAGATGAGATTCAGAGAAGCCCTGTGAAGAAGGACTTGGGGGTGTTGGTCATTGAAAAAATGAACATGAGCTGGCTTCAGTGCGCACTTGCAGTCCAGAAAGCCAACCATATCCTGGGCTACATCAAAAGGAGTTTGACAAGCAAATTGAGGGAGGTGATCTTGCTCCTCTACTCTGCTCTTCTGAGAGCTCATTTAGAATATTGTGTGCAGTTCTGGTGTCCTCAACATAAAAAGGACACGGAACTGTTTGAATAAGTACAGAGGAGGGCCACAAGGATGATCAGGGGACTGGAGCCCCTCCCCTATGAGGATAGGATGATAGAGCTGTTCAGCCTGGAGAAGAGAAGGCAGTGTGGAGACCTCATAGCAGCCTTCCAATATCTGAAGGGGGGCTATAGGGATGCTGGGGAGGGACTCTTCATTAAGGACTGTAGTGATAGGACAAGGGGTAATGGGTTTAAACTTAAAAGGGGAAGATTAGATTTGATATGAGGAAGAAATTTTTACTGTAAGCATGGTGAGGCAGTGGAATGGGTTGCCCAGGGAAGTTGTGAATGCTCCATCACTGATGGTGTTCAAAGTCGGGTTGGACATAGCCTTGGGTGGCATGGTTTAGTGGGAGGTGTCCCTGCCCATGGCAAGGGGTTTGGAACTAGATGATCTTACGGTCCTTTCCAATCCTAACTATTCCATGATTCTATGATTCTATTTGCACTTGAAAAGCTGAGGCATAGAAGGATGTGCAGTTATGATGCTTAAATGTTGCTGATGCGTATCAGAATGTCATTAGGCATCTAAACAGTGTGAGAACATACAAAACCAATGAGAATAACATGGTGCAGCATGCCATGATGCAAGCATTGCAGAGAGTATCAACAGTAAGTGGAGAAAGCTGTGCCACCTGGATTCAGGTGTTTTATTCCAAGTAAAAAGAACTGCCAAAATCTAAGTGGTCTGGGTTTGCTTAAAAAATACTCATCCAACTGGGTGATTTCAGATGAAAGAAGAATGGGAAATGTGTAATTATATACACTTACCTTGACAAATAGAAAGCAATCTGTGATTAGAACATAATAATTAGTTACAAAATGCTTCCCATGGATTTAATTACCCATCAGTCAACATGTTTCTTAATTACTTTTATCTCATTGCATCGGTAAAAATTTATGCCTGGGGCAACTGCCACTCACTTATTTACACAGCTTCTAGTTTTTACAGTGAATATATTACAGCAACATGGCAAAACAATGCTAGAATTATAGTTGAAGTTTTATGCATATGAAATTTCTCCCTCAATTTGCTATGGAAATTATTTTCTTAGTTTTCTAGGTTTGAATTCAGGCCTAACTTTAAGATCGATTTGATCAGGAAGTTTCAAAAAAAACAAAAGAAATTCAAAGAAAAAGCATAACTTCTTGGTTGATAGGCAAAACTGTCAATCTAGTATATACATATATAACTTTACAGGGAAATGTATTAGATTTCTAAATTTGAATCAAATCTTACGATTAGAATTTCTAAGGGAGTAACACCAACTCAAAAACTGCCCTGTTATCAATAATAGCCTCCATCATAAGCATCAGTGTTAGCTAAGGTCAAGAGATATGATTAAGCCACCCAACCTGTATAGAGTAGATAGCTTTTATTATGATTCACATGGACAGAGAATGACAGAATAATTTAAAAAAATGAAACCAAATCTATAGTTGCAGAAGTAATACCTAATTTGCCTGTAGAAACCCCAGAAGGGTTGATTCTTTTGCTTCCATTTTGCATACAGTTATCTTTGCTGTGGTTGCACTTTTTTTTCTCTGATAGAATTCCTGCATTAAGAAATTTATCTTTTTATCAACCCACGAAGTGATGGATGCAATACTCCCAATATGTGAAAAAAACCTGTTACACAGAGTGTACATTTTTGTAAGGTAATGCATAATGATAAACTCTTTATACTTGAATTTTTCAGAATTTATGAATAACAAAAGCATAAATACAGTTTAAGTGAAAAATGTCAGAAAGTTCAAGTGACAGAAAAAAAACCCACAAGCATTCTTTACAATGGGAAAACAACAGAGTTGTTCTAGCAAGAAGGCAAACCTAAGGGTAGGATCCCCTAGACGGTAAAACTTACTGTAGATTTCCTAAATATGAAGATCATGTCTCTTACACTATATTTTTTCTTCTAGAAACATATCATCTTAGATGTATTTCCTCATGCATGCAGGGATTGAAAATAGTTTTCATGAGAGAAATAAAAGTGGTGGGAGTACAAGCTTCTAGCAAGAAACAGAGCTAGGTTCTGGTTTGCAGATGTCACTGGAAGTAGCTCATTATCAAAGACCCCAAGCCCCAAGGAAAATTATATACAAGTTTTCTTTTGATACTGATGAATTGAAATCATCAGGTACCGTACTTGATAAACCAGTCAAATTCACAAGTATTAAAAATTAAATGTGTTTGCAAATCAGCCTTTGCACATCAGTAGATAAGCTCATGGCATATTCTGGAGAAGTAGCAATATGAAGCAGTAAGGTCAGCTAGCCCAGGTAAGGCAACATCCGCCATCATCTGCCCTATCCTTTGAGGAGCTGAGACATCTCATCTCCCTGATGTAACAACTTCCCTCTCGCCTGGCTCCTCTTACACCTGGCTAGGAAAAAATCCCAGGTTACTGGTGTGAGTCTCAACTGGACTGTCATCAAAAGCCAGATTTTCCTCTTTGCTTTAGTAGTAAAAAATCAATGAGTAAAGTAATCTTAATGTGTAAAAGTTGCAGGTCTGCTGAATTATTAATAAGCAATACTACTGTAAATGCTTTTGTTCACCATTCTTCAATGCACTTGCAAATGATTTCAAAATGAAAGGTGCTGAAGCATGAAGAATGTAGGCAGCCACTGGTTTTCTGAAATCACAGTGCAGGGAATTGGTGGAATTCTTGCCTGCCTGGATTATGATGAGACATCGTGAACTTTCCTTGAAAGCAGACTTCAAATTCACAGGGGTCCCAAACCTTCAATCAAGGAAATGCTTGAAACGACCTCCATCTGCCATTTTAATGTATTCTTCCCAAAGACTTTCATAAATATTTAATATAAGAAACACACTGTTTAAACACAATGAATAGCTTGTGAAATTAAAGTTGGCTGATGGATTACACAATATAATACACAGTAAACAATGGCAGAGAAACCATAGGCAGAACCACACACTTTCCTCTGCTCTTCACCTAAATTAATCAGAAAGGAATGTGAAGGCAAATTTCATGATACTCTTATTAAAGATATAACTAGCCTGTACAACAGCCTTATTACAGAGCATGTTCCTAATCTTGTGTGTTCTACAGGCACACAAGAAATGCTTGCTTGTGAACTGTAGGGAAGACACATAGAATCTTTTCTTCTGTTTGAATTGCTTCTTTGCAAGCCAGTACAGTCTTCCTCCCAGCACCTTCACTGAGCTTCAGCAATAAAGCTGGGAAGACAAAGCTGCGTCCAAATTTTAAGTCAGGACTCAAAAGGCTGCATAATTAAATGACCCAATTTTGAAAAAACACTAGACATCTTATGACACTAAAACCACAGCAAATATGTTGCAGGCTGCCTGATGTACAACTTCAACAACAATACACACTGAGACAACTGCTTCAGCAAATCTTTCAGGAAAACACAACCTAGCATTTTCCCCTCCTCCCTCAAATTTGCGCTACATACAGATGTGGCCTTCTGGAAAAGCAGCTGAGTGTAATTTATGAAATTCCCAAATTTAAACATTCACTATGAGCTTTGCAATGTATACTGTCTGCTCCATGTGCCTGTGTTTGATATTAATATACATATATATATATATACACACAAACATGCAGGAATAGATGTAAGTTTATGTTTATACCACCGCATTCAATGTTTGACCCCTTATAATGTCTGAAATACCTAAATATAAAAGCAAAAAATACTACAAATATTTGTATTTCATCACCCCAAAATTACACCTTGTAAGTTTTTTTGAAATACATTGCTGGCATAAAAGATCAGAATGTACTTTTCCACTCCAGAATAAAAGAGAATTTTGGTTTATCAGTAAATAACAAATGAAGACTTGCATCTGTAAAAAAAGTGGTTCATTGTAGAAAACATTACACCCTTGGCAGAAGACAAAAAAATGCATTACAGAAACAACACTTAATTCTAAAGAGAAATGGATATCTAAATAAGGCTTAACTCTATGAAGATAAAAAAACTAGGATTCACTGAAGAAAACAACCAAAATGTTACTCTTACATAGGTCTATGTGACACAACAGTGCATTGCTTTGAAAAGAACTCAAATCCAGCGCCTCATAATTCTGTGAAAATACTAATAAAAACATACATACAGTAGTAAAACTCCACAATTACAGTCCTTTTATAGTATCTATATATACGTGGGGTTTTTAATTAAAAAAAAAGATAATTTTGAAATGTACAAATTTTGGGATAATAAATTGTTATATCAGATGTGATATTTTTTATTATTATTTTGATTCCTGGTTGCCTAAAATATCATAAGAGGCTTCTTTTCTCATTTTTAAAACTCAACATAAATGTTCTATAATTAAGCAACTGAATTTTGTTTTTTTAAGAAAGTTAACTGATGAAACTGATACTTAAGCTTTGCCAAACTCAAATCTTCCCAACCCAACTATCACGACATAAATCCTTTAAACTATAATTCGTTACAAAATTCAGATTCACTTCTGAATCTCAGTAGATTTCATTTTCTCAAAAAGTTCACAAAACTTCACTCTTCCTTGCACTCTCTCTGGACAGATACGTACCTGCTTTTAAAAAAAGCTCAGTGAACTGAAATCATTACACATAACATTTTCTATACAGTACACAAACCATAGTCTTAAAAACTAGGTAGATGATCTAAACAAGGTTTAAAATCACTCTTGGTTGAAGGACAGGCACCACACCACCACTACCACCATCCAAATCCTATTAAACATACTTCAAAAATGATTCCTGGTTACCTTGCACATATATCTTTACATACAACATATATGCTTGTACAAATACGTATGACAATACATTACTAGACAGCAGTAGCTGGAACACAGATGAATGTGTGACAGGGCCCATGATAATCAAGACAGCACTTCAAATCAAATTTTAGTTCAGCCAGAAGCAGCAGTAGACTCTAATAAAATACAGAGCAATATGGAATGACTGGAAATGTCTGTTCTTTCCAATTTGGATCACAAGTACGTATTGATGGCTTGTTGGTCAAAAAAGGGAAAAGGGAGAAAGTGAGGAAATCATATTAATCTTTAGAAGGAGGAGAATAAAAAAGAAAAACCCTAAACATACAGAAAATTTGAGAAGAGACAGAGCAGGAGGAATGCAGAAGACACAGAACAACAAAGGTTATGATTCCAGTGTTTCAGAATGGCTCACAGTAATAAATCAGAATTCACTGTTGATCCTAGAGAGTAAAAAATGTTCTGCAGTTGTTCAGACACATCAAGTAGATCATAAAAATTAAGATGTATAGAGATGCTCCTACTTAAAAGGGCAACTGTTTTTTATCATCATCACTGCAATTAATTCAAAATATTTAAAGAAGTCCATGAACTAGGATATTACTACTTTCAAGAACAGATTACAATATTAGATAGCAGTGGCTTAATTTACATTGCTGACAAGAAAATCCAGAAAACTCATTAATTTTACAACAGATACGACTACTTATTTCATTACCTTGTTAACCTTTTTTTTTGTCTGCTTAATGTTTTCTTTTTGGAAGAAGAGCTTTGCTTTTCTCTTATCTAAACCTAAGAATCTGTGCCAACAAAACTATTTACCTACATTCATTTGGGATGAGTTCCCTACAAGCTGATAAATGCATCAAGCTAAAACTATCAAGCCACTGACATCCAAAATTACAAATTTTTTTTAATATCAAAGAATATCACTTAGACATGTTTTCCATTTCAAGATATTTCTGAAACAGTTAATAGTTTTAAGTGCCAGAAATGATTCAATCATGTTTCTCAAAAAAAGTTACACTGACTAAATACTTACTAACTTTCCCTTCCTTGCAATTGCCATATATAAATATAATTTTGGATAAATAAGTCATTATTTTGTATTATCTACAAAACTTAATAGACAACAGAAAGCTTCAAAATGACCGACTTGCATTAAACTGGGAAGTAGGTTTGTTCTCTTGCTGGCAGAAATCTTCCACTTTAAGGGAGATGTAGAGCAGTTGATGTCATCTACCTGGACTTGTGCAAAGCGTTTTATGCTGTCTCACATGACACCCTTGTCTCTAAGTTGGAGAGACATCAATTTGATAGGTGGACCACTCAGTGGATAAAGAACTGGCTGGATGGCCGCACGCAAAGAGTTGTGGTCAATGGCTCAGTGTCCTGCTGGAAACCAGTAACGAGTGATGTCCCTCAGGGATCAGTGCTGAGACCGGTCTTGTTCAACATCTTTGTCAGTAACATGGACAATGGGACTCAGTGCACCCTCAGCAAGTTTGCTGATGACACCAAGCTGTGTGGCTCAGTTGATACCTTGGAGAGAAGGAATGCCATCCAGAGGGTCCCTTGACACACTTGTGAGGTGGGCTGATGCCAACCTGATGAAATTTAACCATGCCAACTGCAAGTTCCTACACCTGGGTCAGAGCAATCCCAGGCCCAGCTACAGGTTGGCAGAGAAGAGATTCAGAGAAGCCCTGAGGAGAAGGACTTGGGGGTGTTGGTTGATGAGTGAATGAACATAAGACAGCAGTGTGCTCTTGCAGTCCAGAAAGCCAACCATATCCTGGGCTGCAACAAAAGGAGTGTGACAAGCAGATTGAGGGAGGTGACCCTGCCCCTCTACTCTGCTCTCCTGAGACCTCACTTGGAATACTGTGTGCAGTTCTGGTGTCCTCAACACAGAAAGGACATGGAACTGTTGGAACAAGTCCAGAGGAGGGCCTAAGGATGATCAGGGGACCAGAGCACCTTCCCTATGAAGATAGGATGAGAGAATTGGGGCTGTTCAGCCTGGAGAAGAGAAGGCCGTGTGGAGACCTCAAAGCAGCCTTCCAGTATCTGAAGGAGGCCTATAGGGATGCTGGGGAGGGTCTCCTCATTAGGGACTGTAGTGATAGGACAAGGGGTAACGGGTTCAAACAAACAGGGGAAGTTTAGACTGGATATGAGAAAGAAGTTCTTTACTGTAAGGGTGGTGAGGCACTGGAATGGGTTGCCCACGGAAGTTGTGAATGCTCCATCACTGGCAGTGTTCAAGGCCAGGCTGGACAGAGCCTTGAGTGGCATGGTTTAATGCGACGTGTCGCTGCCCATGGCAGGGAGGTTAGAACTAGATGATCTTAAGGTCCTTTCCAACCCTAACTATTCTATGATTCTGTGATTCTAAGACTGACTGAGAAGGCACAAAGCTTAGCATCCTCACATCTCGCAACATCAGCCAGTTGAAGAAGTGGTGTTCAATAATTTCTGTTTTAAATAAGTGGAGCCTATAGACAAGTAATGCTTAAATCCTAAGTGGCAGTGACTTTTATGCGTAGTTACAGGAAAATAGCTGGACATTACCTCTATTAGAAGGACATACCCATGATCACTGACAGCACCCTTAAAACCATTCTACTATTTCTAAATTCTACTGGAGAATTTACAGACATTACGAAACAGATCATAAAATGTGAACTCTAATTTTACAATAAGCTAGAAAAAATACCAAAATAGGTTTGGTGGTGCGACTGGGGACAGGAATCACCTAGGTGTACAGCACTATGCTGAAGGTGGTACACTTGTCTTCCAAGAAGCCAAAAACTAAAGAGAAAAAAAAAACAAAACCAACAAATCTCAAATAAATGCTTATTTATGAAAATTTAAAATGTCACTAATGAACAAGATGGTAAAATACCAAGAATATCAAATGCAAAGCCATTTCTTGGTATTCTCAACATTCAAAATGCAATACTATCTTAGAGCAATTAGAAAAAAAAACATAGTCCGAAACTATTTCTGGCCCGAACAATAAAAGGTGCCTACGAAATTTTGCTGACTCATAAATGAAAGCATATCTTTTCCCTTCAGGTCAATATTCAGTACAAAAATGTTTTACCTGATTTGTGGAGTAGTGGAGTTCCTCAACAAGCCTATAAATTCATGATACTTAGTACTACTAAATGATATATTCTTTAAATTGAAGTGATGCTAACATATTTCCCATGAGACTTGGGATTAATCATCAAGAAATGCAATTGAAACACACTAACTTCAGAAAAATAATGAAATTCTTTAATTAATAGAAGTTGCCACTGAATAACTTGTTGGTTTCTCTCTGACAGATTTTAAACTATTTCTAAGCAGACATTCCCCCTTCCCCCATCTTTTTTAATTAATGTTTTCAATTTATCACTCACTTGGAAAGTGACCTTACTTTTACCCTGCATCTCCCTCTGGTGGTTTCCTTTTCTGCTTATTTAGAAGCAATCATAGTAGATTCTTCATGCCTTGATCTAAAGCAAAATAGAGTCAACTTTAATTTACCTTCATCCCCTCCTCCTTGCGCTAAAGCTAAACTAATACAACAAAACTAAAGCTGTCCAATGCAGGTCTCCTTCCACACTGCCCCTGCCAAGCCTTCTTTGTTGTTTCTCTGTCAATTTCATCCCTCAGCCATATCCATGAATATCCATAAGCTCTCTGAGATAAGGAATCAGCAGAACTTCAGAAACCCTCTTCAGACGTACATACCGCTTAGCATTAATGCCCTCTAAAATATAGTAAATATTACCTCAAATATCAACATTACTACTGTTGCTGTCTGATAAAATTTGCATTACTGGGATTACAAACCTGAACTGCTGGTTCTCCCACAAGCTTGGTAGTATGGACACTTACAGTAAGAAAAAAGCCACACATATCTACAACAAAATGAGTTTTTACTAGTGCTATTAGGAGAGATGTTGGAGGAGGAAGTTCACACAAGTCTGAATGAGTCAGTAGTAGTTCTCAGATTTCTGAAGACGTCAACCTGCTTTCTCATCTAATACAAAGACACACAAATTCCTGCAATGCACAGTGGAAACCTCAACTAGTACTGAAAACCTGTTCCTACAGCAAATAAAACCACTGAATCATGTGTATGACGATCATGTTTGCTACATTTTGTGAGTCTTTATCTTCACTGTTTATGCTTTTTGTCCTTGTGGTGGTCATTTTTCCATGATTTTTTTTATACACAGAGTATTCCAAACAGTCTGATGCTATTTGAACTTTAGAGGAATAAAGCCAAAGTTTTGAAGGACACAGGGTAGTATTTTGAGAGGCTCTCTAGTATTTACGCACTTTTTAATCATTAATGGTACAAGTTGGTAAGCCATTACAGATGGTTCTGAACCTTTAATCCTATACCTCATTTTCCTTAACTTTGTTATACTAAAAACATTCACTTTTTGTAACACATCCAAATAGCTTCTAGCACTGAAGAGTCACTTTAGACACATTAAACGATACCTCAGGGGACTTATGGCAGTAGGGAGCAGAAACTGTTGCTCTAGCAAAAAAAAAAAAAAAAAAAAAATAAAGAAAAAGAAACTTTCAAATGATAGATGAGTAACTAACCAGACAAGTTGTTTCAACTCAACAAGAAACATGCAGGGAAAATATTCACCCAGTGGAACATGAGAGCTTTCCAAGCTTCAGAAAAACAGTAAACAATGGACACAAAAATAAAACACGTTGAAATGACTACACAATGTCCTTTCAAATGATATGTAATATTAGCACCATCCTCCCTTCACTTTTATACTCCCGAGACACACGTCAGTGTGCCAGAGTAGCATCAATCATCAAGCAAGAGAAATACATAAAACCTATCAAACTGTAGGGTGGTCTTTTCTCAGGAAAAATGTCAGAGCACTTCACTTTGATCATTTTCATTATTTTTTTTTTCCTTTCAGAAACAGACCAGGAAAACTTCTCCACCCTATAAAAATAATAAAGCACAAAGCCACACAACTTTCCAGTCCAGAAAATAATCTCCATTGAAAACTGTTTCTTTCCAGTGGCACTGAGTGACAAATTAACATTAAAAATGCTGGATCACAAATGCTATGATCATAACTACATCTGAAAGCAGAAATTTCTGCTTTTAGCACTGATCAGTAAGGAAAAGGAAATGCTGTTTTAATAATGACACTAGCAGACTAATTATACATCTAATTTTCAGTGTCTAAAAAACCCTACACTCTTCATTTTGTTATGTCCAGAAGCCTGTAAACAGAATATAATGAACATTATAATTAAGATTTCAAAATAGCTTCTACTGTAATAGTTTGTCTTTGGTAATTAATTACTTTCCAGGGAAAAAAAAATCGTCTTTTGGGATTAAATGTCCATTTCACCCCAGAAAAAAACCCAGCACACACACATTTTGTTTATTTTCAAGGAAGTCTACGTGTCCTACAGAGAAAACAGATTTCTCTGAAAGTTATTTTCCTAAGCTGAAAAGCAGAATATGGCCCAGTGATTTCTCAGTAGTACAAGACTATGACAATTACATTTTAGTAAGAAAGTGGCCACAGTTTTTTAAGGAGAGAACACTGCTGAGCAGAAATCTGGAATACCAGCAGTCACTTGTGGAAAGCACAAGTTTAAAATAACCAATCACAAGTCAGAATGCACATTTTCAATCAAGCACACAGTCTTGGGTGGGACTTGCAAATTCTCAACCTTTTTAACAAAAGTCTAGACTTTCCCTAAAGGTTTTTACCCAAGTTAAGTGATCAGCAGTATTTAGAGCAAGAATTCCACTCTGAAAAAGAAAAAAAAAAAAAAAGGACATGATTCTTTCTACACCCACAGTAAATGGGGAAAGCAAACCCAAAATACTCCTCCCCCCAGAAAAGCAAATTGAGACCTTAACTTCTGAGTTCACAAAAAATTATTTTCCTAATACTAGAATGCAGATTATTTCTTGCTATTAAAAAATGCAAATGAAACATTTTTATCATCATTGTTTTGCCCCAATTTTAAGGTTTAGCAAATAAAAATCAAAATTAAGTAAACTGAGGCATGGTTAATGGCTCAATATTGAACGAAATTTCTCTATTTATACGGACATTAAATCTATATATTTGGCCATTAAACATCCCAATACTACACTAGTATTAAGTGAATTTGGAAACCGTATTTTGACAAGAATTAATGTTAGCATAATATTTTTCTTCTATATGGAAAAGATATTAATTGTGGGAGTATTAAAAGAGCCTGTCAGTCCTACACAATGACTGGTCTATAAAAGTATTTGATCACCTGATCTTCAGTGAAATTAAAAAGCAGTTGCATGTGAACAGGTATCTAAATGCCTGTGCAGACCACATGCTTAAGTATTCACCTGCTACTAGACACACACAGCTGGGCTGATTTCTTTACACTGTATGTATATAAATGGTATAAGCAAGTAATGGAGGTCTGAAAGATCACTAAGAATGTTAATTACAGATCTGATGGAATATTTCTTCTTTGCCTATCCCAACAAAGAAACAAACTGCTAACTTAAAGCTTAGATAACCATTCTATGATTATGTGAAGGTAAACATGGATGAGAACGCCTGGTTTGGTTGGTTTTTCACTATTCCTTTCAGATGGAGGAATACAAGTTCACATGGCTGAAAACATATGCTCAGATTCAGTGTAGAGAAGGGAATCTGCTATACAATCAATATATCGGCCTCATTAGGCTTTGAGGGGACTTGTTTCTTTGGGTTATCTTAAAAGAGTCCTTTCAAAGTGCTGTTCCATCATGACCAAAACATATGTAGTTTAACAGCTGAAGTCTGATTTAAAGAATTCAGAAATTCTGTGCAATATAAGCAGTAGAAAACATATGAAAAGCAGCATGTCAGTGTCCAGTCTTAAAGAAGGTTCCTACTAAATGAGATTCAAATATGACATATTTTACATACAAATACAGCAGAACTACAGAAATATTTTTTTTCTGAAAAATCTAACAGCTCAGCAGATCAGTATGAAGAAGCCTTTTATACTTATTCATCAAGCATTTTTAATTCTACCAGGGTCAATAATTATCAGATCTATATAAGGCATTCTACATATGTGGAAACAAAAACTGCAGAAAAAGAAGTCACTTCAAGTAGTCCTTTATACTTGAAGGAGAAGCCCATGAAATTCCTCAGAGCTCTATAGCCAGCAGTACAATTGCATGAGTCCTTGACTATTCTCTTGAAACTTAAAAAACACCCCAACCCTCTAGAATTGAGAAGGGCCAGATTTACTCTTGAGCCAGGGAATCCTCAAGCAGACTCACAGCACTCCAGCAAAACCCCTCCTGCTACTCAGAGGAGAATATTTGCCTCAAAAGGAAAATTTTGAATGGAAGACGCTTGTGAAAATTGCAATTTGAATTACAAAACCAAAAAGCTGGACAGCAGTACAACTGCCATGCATTATGCACAGCTGCAGAAAGCCCTAGAAGACTGAACAAAAACAAGGAAAGAAAGAGGTAGGCTTGCAAAATTGTTGCCTACTAAGCAGAATCTGGGCAATATGAAAATAAACACTCCTGCAAATGCAGTTATATATTCCTGTTTGAGCAGTTTATTGCTATAGAAGATATGCTTCCATCACCAGTTTCAATCATTCTTATCAAAATTCTAATTACTTCCCCCCCAAAGATTTCACTATTTTGAACCAGTAAAAATGACTAAACCATATAAAGCTTTTTGTAAAATTTTTGATGTTAATTGGAAAAGTAGCATATGATACTAGTATCTGCAATTCTAAGAGTTTACAAGTTATCAATGCATACTTTCTATAGAAATTATATTAATACAAATGCACAAGGAACACGCAAAAAAAAAAGCAAAGGAACTAATTTATCTATGCAGTATGCATGTAAATGATGCAATCAAAAGGGTACATGCTTTGCCAGGACTCAAATAAATATCAAGGTTACATCATCAGCTGTAATTTTCATTTCTGAGAAGTCAGCTCAAGGCAGACACAAGTTAATTCAATTTAGATTCATCTGCAATGGGAAAAGAAAAATATATACATGAATATATATATACTACGAAGAAGTTTCAATGTATATACACTACAAAGAAGTTTAAATATATATACTACAAAGAAGTTTCTTGCCTATTCACAAATGTAAAGCTAACAAATTTACAAAGAAACACCAAGAAAAATTGCCATATGTATATTAACATCTTAGTTATAGCTGTAAAAAAACCTTCTTATGGAAATAGAAATGTTAAATCAATATTAAATATGCATATAATTATAAAAATATTAAACTTAACATGAAGTTTATGGACAATGGAAAGAGCTATATATTACATACAGTGTGACTTTCTTGTGCTTATAAGTTCTTATATTAGCTGCAGTCAAATATTTGAAGGCAGTGATGACAAAATCATGGTTTACTTTAATAATTATGCTAGTGTCAAACACACCTAAAAGGAACATGCAGGACTGAAATCTTCAGGAGTCATGAATGGTTTATAATGAAGCTGGAGCTTTTTGTTGCTGTTTTTAACAGTTACATTTGTACATTTGTAGGAACAGGTTTCGAGGTTTTGGTGCAGATAAAGATTTTTAGGGTTTTTTATGTTTGTCTGCATTTAACCATGTAAACATGCTACTGACAAGGACTCATCAATCCAAAGAACCTTTGAAACTAAAAGGCAGGCAAAGACAGAATGTCTCCCAAGATTCAAAGTACTACACTGAAAAACTATTAGCCATTACCAAGCCTACACTATAATAGAAAACATGAATACAAGTCCTACACATGTTGCTTTCTTATTATTTCTGTCTGGTCCAAAAGCATTAGCTGCAAGTGAATAGTATTAATAAACACCTTCTCAGATGAAAACTTTGGAAAAAAATGATTGGATAGCCATTATTCATATCTAAGTAATTTCATAATATTTTCAACTTGAAGCTCGCTGTACAAAACCTAAAAACTTCAGTTTAGTTGGTAAGGCTTTTGAAGCAAGGTAAGCAGCTGATGTCTTTTGCTAAAGAAACACTAACAAAAATGTTTCTGAAAAACACCACTGCTTTCACTACATCCATAGGAACAGTCATTCATCAGTCACTGTGAAGTTATATGGTAAAGCTTCCCATTGGCACAACGACACTACAAAAAAACACATGCAATTGTAGCAAATGATAATATGCCAGTTATACTGTCAGTGAAAGCCTACCAATACGGGGGAAGGAAAAAACATGCCACACAACATCCACTTAAACCTCATTCTTAAACATAATGTTCAACGGCAGAAAAAAAAAAATAAGCAGCTTGGACAAGAAAACAAACAAACAAAGCAGCAACAAACCATAAAAAAACTTGCTAATAAATCTGCAGCACTCTGAACCACAGCAATCTAAAGAATGTCACTCGATAGACCAAATAAGTAGATATTTTGCTACCTGACCTACACCAGTTATTCACAACTTATGACTGTAAAACCAGTTTATCAAGCTGCTATCTAAGACAAAAAGAGTTGACTTCCTATATATTTTCCAGCAGTTACAGAATTCAGCTAGAGATCATTTCCATTTCATAGGTCATTTCCATTCATTTCTTCAGGTTTTAGGATAGGTTTTAGTCTATATGGATATAATGGAACTTCAGTATATACTCAAACAACTCCCTGTTTTTTACGTTAGACAGTGTACATGATCCTTGGGTAGCTTAATGCATTTTAAAGTTCGGATAAAATAAATTTGCACCTACAAATGGATTGTTTTAGATGCTAAGCCCTGCAGCTACCCCCAACAAACACCTCACAATGAATTTTAGCATTTGTACAGGGAGATTATCACAGTGTGCTCCTTGACACAGCAGAGCTCACAGTGATAAACCACAAAACAGCCTTCCTTTTCTCCCTAGGGGGGTGCTGGATTCTGAACCATTAGCAAATACAACTCCATTATGCAGAAAGAAGTGGGAAATGGTCGTGCCTCTGCAGGTGTTCAAAAATACATTTTCAGTAAGGGAGCAGATGCTTGAAAAGAAATAATTTAAGTAAGCACATGGCACCATAATCAGTCTTACTACTGTATTTGAAAGCAACCGTCTTCCTCTCAAATATACAAGTTACTTGGTTTTGGCATCGCATGTATGTATTGCACCTGCAAGTGCTTGAATATATTACACTTCCACATTTCAATGTACTTTTTTTTTTTTTAAAGCAATAGGGCAAAACAGATCACAAACAATGATGAACAAATTACCATCCTGGTCACAATAAACCTTGACAATTCATGTGGCACAGCGAGCTGCCTAAAATTGATTTTAAATTTCAACCTTTAAGGCTATTAATATATATAGAAAGAAATGTAATAAAATGTTATTACCTTCATTTCATTTCTACCTCATATTGCCAGACAACATTTCCTTGGTACTCTGAATTTGTGAAACATCCATTATTACAGAACAGGCATTTTTGTAGTTCATCTTGAGGAACCAACAAGCCCAGCAAGAACCAAAGTGTATTTCTTCATAAAAAACTGTAAAGAAAATTAAGGTCTTCCACTGCAAATGGAAACCCAATGAAAAGAGGCTCATTCTAATGTGTTGAGTCAAATATCCCCTAAGCAGAAAACCTTAAACAACATTATAACTTAAATGGCTGAATTTTCTCACTAGCTTCCTTTATCACTGAATTTTTCTTATACACATAGACATGACTGAAAGTTTACAGGAGAGTACTATTCTTTACTACTGTCTTTTAATAATGTTTGATTTTCTTCTGAGTACTAGAAATTGAGGACTTCTCAAATAGGCACTAACTGAGAACCTGCCACCAAAACCTCAGTGTTAAAAGCATTTAAATGACCTCTAGAACTGCTGATTTAAGATTTGATAATCTAGTACTGGATCAGTAGTTTCAGCTGAGGCACTAAAAACTGAACAGATCAAGGGACTGAACAATCCTTTCTCTGTTCCCAGGTGGCCTTTGCAGGTGGAGAGAGGAGGATATGACTGGGACAGAAGAAGTTTGCCTCTTGTCGTGCTGAATGATAGAAGAGTTAGGGTTGGAAAGGACCTTAAGATCATATAGTTCCAACCTCCCTGCTATGGGCAGAGACACCTCCCAATAAACCATGCCACCCAAGGCTATGTCCAACCCAGCCTAGAACACCACTAGTGATAGAATATTCACAGCTTCCCTGGGCAACCCATTCCAGTCCCTCACCACCCTTACAGTAAAGAATTTCTTCCTCATATCCAATCTAAACTTCCCCTGTTTAAGCTTAAACCCATTACCCCTTGTCCTATCACTACAGTCCCTAATGAAGAGTCCCTCCCCAGCATCCCTATAGGCCTCCTTCAGATATTGGAA